>JACEEZ010005871.1:0-69395 GCA_016584305.1 Chionoecetes opilio
ACCGTCTTGATTCGAATCCCAATCCAAAAAATATTTGTGAAATGGGGTGTTATACACTTTGTGATATTGTTGCAATGTTTTGCATTGTTATTATCTCGGCTCCTACCAAGCTTGTTGTGTTTTTGAAGCAGAAACCAATCCTTTTTCAATTCGACAAAAAACAAAAATTGTATCCAAGACGGTGCTTGGACGACATAAACACGGTCAGCAGCTGACAGCCTACACCTGCTTCCCGACCTTTGTTTTATATTTTGCCACCTATTTTACGTGTTTTGGGGATAACATCATACAGTACTGTATTTCAAGATGTCAGCCCATCACGCAAGGGTGTCTCCAGCAGGAAGGGGGATGAAATTGAAGAGCCTGACCCTGCAGGAAAGGGTCAAAAGGACAAAAACACGACTTTATGCGACTGAGGATATGCGAGTGTAAGCAAAGAGATGCGGGTTATAACATCAATATGCCGAGATACATTTTTTTTTGCCGACTTTCTGTTTACATGTCACACAAGAGGTTGTGAGGGCATGATATGCCGAGTGAAAACCAAAGAGAAGTGAGCCTCCAGGGCCTACCTTTCCACCCCTGGAGCTAAATGCCAAACACGCGCTATAGGCATAGATGTAATAAATAAATTAAAAAAAAAAAAAAAAAAAAAACTGTCTTGCCTTGCCGAGTTATATCAAATTCCGAGTTATACAGTGCTGAGCTAAAAGGGTTTTACTGTAAAAACAATCCTGCCTACGCCACCACGGGCGAGGGCCAACCATCACAGCCCTCAAGTGACCCTCCAGGGCCTACCATCTGAGCCATGGAGGTCACTGCCTACAGGTGTTTTATAGGCAAAAGATCTAAAAAAAAGAAAAAAAAAAAACCCTTGTCTTTGCCTTGCCCGAGTTATATCAAATTCCGAGTTACATTTACCCCTCCCGAGTTTCCCGCTTGCTTTTTTTAAAAGGCATAGCGCGAAACTTTGCGGATCACGAAACTCGGGTTTATTGAAAACAATGTAAAAATGCTTATTTTGCCCGGTGCGAGGTGTACCTACCGTATTTTACAGCTTAAAGACTCACTTTTCTCCAAAAAATATCCTGAAAATGCCCCAAAGCCCCTGTCCCCCCCAGCAGTGAATGGGTACCAGGTGTTAGCCAAGGGTTTGTGGCCCGCTCCCATGGGGTGGTGGCTTGGGCCCAAAACACTACGTAGAGGAGAGGAGGAGGAGGAGAGGGAGCTTGAGTTGAGCTTGAGTTTGAGTTGGGAGTCCCCCAGCGGATGCTGTCGGTGAACCCTTTTGGGTCCGGCGTCCCACACACGTATTCTGTCCTACGAACGATATTTGATCTGATCTTGATTTTACAGGTGGCCTATTCTTCATAGGCCAGGCCTTTGAACCCGTGTTGCATAAAAATAAGTTAACACCTCGAAATAAGTAGCACCTGCCCTCACCCCCCCCCGCCGATCTTTACTTATTTACCACAAAATACTCCTTTGTAAGTGATTAACAAGGACGTGTGTGGTACTGTGGTGCTGGAGGTACTGGAGGAGACAGGAGAGAAGAGAGAAAGGCATTAGAGGTACCGTAGGAAGGGAGGAAAGCATTAGTGTAGTGATTAGTTAGTAAGAGCAAGGCATTGAATGATCTAGCTCTGTACCGTTAATATCTATGTTAGTGTGCTTTTATGTATAAACAAGGCAGGTGAAGTCTTAATCTTAATCTTAATCTTGTTAAAAAACTTCCATCTCGTCTCTCGATTTGTCTTTTTTCCCTTGTGCCCTTTTGACGCTTAGTATCGTTTCATAGGTTCTCTTCAAAACTTTGTCTCCTTTGTTAAAGATTTGTCAACTCTTCCCTTGTCTATTTCACCTTGGGGGGAGGGGGGGTAGCGGAGGTGGTTGGCGTCTCCGACTGGTGTTCTGGGGTGACCCGAGTTCGATCCCCGAAGAAACCAAAAAAAACCTTTTGCACCGTCGAGTGGCCTAAGAACACCACATGCCCTGTCCATCAACTCTCCCTTCGATTGCGAGTGCATCGGAGGACACAGGGGGGCGGCATGAGCCTCTAATCACAGGCGTCACTATAAAAAATCCTGCCTGCGCCACCACGGGCGAGGACCAACCATCACCCCCCTCAAGTGAACCTCCAGAGACTACCATCCGATCCCTGGATCACCACTGCCTACAGGCGCTATAGGCACATATTAAAAAAAAAAAGAAAAAAAAAAAAAAAACTTGGATACTAAAAATATGTCTGTTGTTTTGGTCTGAGTGAGTGAGGACGTCAACTGATGGTTGTGTGACAGTGTTATAACGGCAATAAGACTGTCACAATGCCTTCCCTCTTTTCTCCTGTCTCCTCCAGTACAGTCAAACCTCGATATAAGGACCTAAGGGGGGGAGGAGTGGTCCGTTAAAGCCGAATGTCCATTATAGCGAGGGTATTTTCCCAAGGGTGGAAAAATATAGGTAAAACACAGGAAAATTTGTGAAATAAATTAGAAATAATCACAAACAAAAAGCAGACCTTTGTAGCTATGTTGGGGGGGTAAACAGTGACTGGCGCTAAATGCTGGTTTTGGTATGTTCCTGCACGCTGGTTAATAAATGAGAATTAATCACAAACAAAACCAGACCGTTGTAGCTATGTTGGAAGGTAGACTGTGACTGGTGCTACAAAGTAAGCTCGCCCACGACTGCAATGATGGTATTAGGAGAGGTAGTAAATCTTCAGGCTCGCTCATTACTGCTTGGTATGCTATGAAATACCATTATTTAGGTGAATGTAGACATATAATGCATTTTAAGGCTATTTTTCATACATAATATGTATGTCATCATGTGTACATGGGTAACTTGTGTCTTATAATTATGTCTTAACAACAACACTGCTGCTGCCATGGCTGCGCTGCGCTGCCAGGCGTGGATGAGCGCCTTGCTTGTATTTTATCTATTTACAGGCAAACTCAGAGAATATGCTGTGAAATTCAATGTTGATGCAAGTAAGGATAGGAAAGGATCATGTCATCATGATGAGCGCCTTGCGCCTTGGGATAAGCGCCTTGCTTGTATTTTTATCTATTAAGGTCAAACTCAGAGAATATGCTGTGAAATTCAATGTTGATGCAAGTAAGGATGGGAAAAGGGGATCATGTCATCATGTGTACAGGGTAACTTGGTCAAGTTACCTTTAATTTAGACAATAATTATAAGACACAAGTTACCCAAATGTACACATGATGACATGATCCTTTCCTATCCTACTTGCATCAACATGAATTTCACAGCATTTTCTTGAGTTTGACCTTAATAGATAAAAATACAAGCAAGGCGCTCATCCACGCCTGGCAGCGCAGCGCAGCCATGGCAGCAGCAGTTTTGTTGTTAAGACATAATTATAAGACACAAGTTACCCATTACACATGATGACATGATCCTTTCCTATCCTTACTTGCATCAACATTGAATTTCACAGCATATTCTCTGAGTTTGACCTTAGCCTTGCGAATATCACTCACTGTTGTTTCTTTACACCATACTCGACACACACCCGGGCGACGGGAAAAACCAGACTCCACCTTCTTAATGAGTTCTAATTTCTCTGCAATATTTAGATTCACACACTTCCTTTTGTCACTTCCCTTTCTGTTTCGATGCCATAATGACTTCACTGCACTGAACAAGTTAAATAAGCATATAAAACAACGGAAAACAGGCGAAAACAGCTTAAACTGAGCTTGTAAACAAGTGCTCCGACTGTCATATATGTAGTACCACGCGCCCCCGACTGGCGGACACTTGTGTAAAGGCGCCGTCAACATTAGCTCCTTTTCCGTCGATCTCAGACGACGAGTCTGACGAGTTCCGACGAGCCAACCATGAACGCATCCATGCACATTTTTAGCTAGTTATGCTTGTGAACGATTGACAATAACATAAAGTAAGTGTATAGCAGCGATAGCCTGCCTGGGCGCGGAGCCATGTTTTTTTACATTCGACGTACAAATAAGTGCAGACGAACAGCTGTGGTGTGTGACGCTGTGCTGTCTCCTGGGGTAGAAGCTTCAGCTAACACTAGAAGAGAGGAGGAGGAGAGGAAAGAGGAAGGCGAGGAGAGGAGAGGACCTCGAATCAAAACTTAAGAGAAAGGGGGTCAAAAGAAGAAAGTCAGAAATTGTAATACAGGGAGGTCCCGTTATACGAGCATTCGGTATACGATAATCCGATGATACGAGATGTGTAAATTAGGGTCTATTTTCAATATACGAGGACCGAAAACCCAATGATACGACATTCAAACTCGGTGGGTAAAAATAATCAAGTTCAAAATGCGCGCCCTACCACCCCCTGTCTGGACAAAGGGGGATTTGGTTGACCCAGTGAGGTCACCCCTAGCAAGCCGTGACCTGAAGGGTAATTAAACATATGGCGCGGCCTGACATTTAGGGGTAATTAGCAGGTTGCAGCCCCAACCTTGGGACTGCTACACTACCTTCTCTTGTATCACGCGGCATCCCCTACATTACAGCGTCTTTTTTGCTTGTTATGCATGTTTTTGTTAATTAAGTGCAGTTATGTTATTTGTGTGCTATTTTCTCTTTCAGAATGCTTTTCTACAGAATAGGTAGTACAGTGTGGGTAAAATAAAACGCTGTGGGGTTTTTGTGTTGCTATAGTTTTATTTAGCTTGAAAAAACATGTTTTTTTTTTTTTTGTTTTTTTTTTTTAATTTATGGGATCCTCGAACCAAACCTATATTTTACCATTTGTTATGGGGTTTTGTTATACGAGATTTCTCTTTACGGGGTTGCCAGGTGGAACCTAACTGCTCGTATCTTCGAGACCTCCCTGTACGTACTAATATTCAATATTTTAACCCACATACACACCTTCTACAACAAATCACTAGCAAACACAGGCTCCTACCTTATATATCTTAATATCTGAACATTAAAAACTCTTAAAACCCAAGCATTCCAAAATAATTAAAAAAAAAATTATGTCGAGTTTACGTTCAGCGGGGATAAGCGGGTCTGATATGCCATTCTTGCCCGCAATTGTCTTGTGAATGGAGTCCGTTAAATCCGAAGTCCGTTAAATCGAGGTCCGTTATATCGAGGTTTGACTGTATGTACCTCCAGAAACCACAGTACCCCCACACGTCCCTGGCTAGTCACTTATAAAGGAGTACTTTGTGGTAAATAAGTAAGGAACGGCGGGGTTGTAAGGTTTAAAGGTGCTACTTATTTTGAGGTGTTACCTATCTTTTTTCATTATCCTTGATGAGGGCTGTAAAATCCACTTAAAATCTTTTCTGCACTGTCGAGTGGCCTAAGAACACCACACGCTGAACCCTTAACTCTACCCTTTGATTGCGAGGGGATCAGAGGACACAGGGGGTGGCATGAGCCTCTAATCACAGGGGTCACTATAAAATTATGTCTACGTCACCACGGGCGAGGGCTACCCCTCCACAGCCCTCAAGTGAACCTCCAGGGCCTACCATCCCACCCCTGGGAGCTCATGGCCTAACTGCGCTGTAGGCACACACACACACACACATACACAGCTGTCTGCTGTGTGTAACAGATGCGATCAAGAAGGCTCCTAACACAACTGGGTATTGTGACTGGCTGCTGTGGCCAAACAAGGACGCAATCAATCAATCATTGGGGGCATACGCCGGGGGGCGCGTCGCCTCGCCCACCTACGACGCCACCCCCCGGGGGTCACCACGCGCGAGTTCCATGCAGGCTCCTTTCCCATACCAAGCAGCTCTCGACAAGAAAAAATCAAATTGCCCCAGCCACGAGCCTTGTGGGTGCCCCCTTGGCCTCCCCCATGCCGGATTGTCTCTTACAGATACAACCCGATGAGAAGGATCGGTTTCAGGGTAGGTGCCACATGCCCATATAGCCGAAGTTGGCGCTGACGGACTATCAGGTAATAGGCCTCGATTCAGTCTCACGGTGCAATCGCTGATTTGACACGTAATCAAACCCCGCGATACCCATGATTCTGCGAAGACACTTATTTCCCAAAAGGGATTGATTCGTCTCTTCAAGTCACTATTTAGTGTCCATGTCCACAACCATAGAGTAAGACAGGGATCACAAGCGACTTGAAGATCCGGATCTTTGTCCTCCTGCACAGGTACCGACAACGCCAAATACTCCGCTGAACGAGTCCATAACACCGTGGGCTATGCCAATCCGCCGTAAGACTTCTTGACTTGACCCGCCGTCATTAGGACCGTACCAAGGTATGTAAAACTTTCCAAGATCTCAATGTCCTCGCCACACGCATGAACAGACTGATGCTTCATCTAGTAAGTCTCCAAACACCTGGACCTTGGTCTTGAGCCAGGAGGGCCTTAAGTCCCCAAAAGGGTTGCCTCCTCGTGCAGCGCCTCGAGCGCCATCACCAGGACCTCCAGCGACTCAGCAAAGATTACTGCATCACGGCAAAAAAAAAGATCAGTGATCTTGGTGTTCCGACGGATGCTCCACAATCACTTTGATCTACAACCCTGTCCAATACCCATCCATAAAAAGCGTTGAAAAGTGATGGGCAAGGGGCGCACCCTTGCCTCACTCCTGTATTCACAGGAAAGAAGTTGGATTACACCTGCCCCACACTTCACAGCACTCTCAGTCCCAGAATACAGACCAGTTTTTCAAACCAATAGTCCTTTCAGGAATCTCTCGAAGTCGCAGAAGATCCCAGAGTGACTCACGATGCACTGAGTCAAACGCCTTCTTGAGATCAACATAGGCTGCAAGCATCCCCGTCGAAACTCACGTCGGCGTTCCACCAGGACACGAAGCGCTAGGATACGGTCCGTTGTTTACTTACCAGGCATGAACCCAGACTGCTGAGGTCTTGATGCTTCACCAGATGACTGCGAATTCGTGTCAGCAATAGATGGGCAAGCACCTTGCCTGGTACGCTGAGCAGTGTAATAACGCGGGTAATGTTGCAGTCCTGACGGTCCCCTTTCCCTTTCCAGATAGGGACGACCAGCCCCTTTTTCCCGTCAGAGGAATGGTACCTGATTGCCACACGGCAGTCAGGACCGCATGCAACCCGCGGATCATGGCCTCACCCCCCGCTTGAGGGGCTCCGCACTGAATTACAAACACCAGCTGCCTTTCCACCCTCAACTTTGCACAGCCTCTCGGGCTTCGTTTAAGAGAGGGTGCGGTTTCGTCAATGGGGGGGGATCGGCATCCCCTGCCTGTAAAACCCCGTGGTGTGAAGCTGCTCAGTTGGAGGGTCCACCGTGAACAACTGCCCAAAGTACTCAGCCCAACGAGCCATCTGCCCATCCATATCCGACACGAGGCGCCCATCTGCTGTTCGAATAGCACTCGCCGAGAAGGAGACTTGGAAACGGAGCTTCTTCAGGGCTCGGTAGGGGGTCGGAGGTCATTAGCATTCAAATGACTTCGACATCCTCAGCAAAAACTCCTGACATACCTCTCCTTGTCTCTCCTCAGGAGGGTTCTAGTCCCGGGGTGACAGAGCCCTGTGCTGGTCCCGGTTTCCCAGCCAGGCTGGCAGTGCGACTCCTCGATTTTCTCCAGCGTCTCCCTAGAGACAAAACCACGCCTTGACTCGGTCGCTCCCCAATACACTCCTTGGCAGCCCGAGAGTGTTTCACATTTGAAGGTATCCACAGTTCTACAAGATCCCCCAGAGCACCGAGCACATCAAACCGATTTGAGACTGCCACCGCATACTTCATGAGCACATTTCAAGTCCTTCAGTTCTCAAGATGAAACACAGTATGGTTACCTCTTGAGATTCTTCTGGAATTTACATAAAGCTTAAGTGTAGCAACACAACAAGTCCTGGGATCTGTTCCAAGAACTAGCCTCCGGTAAACCCTGCAGTTCTGGAGGATTCCTCCAACGAGTACTAACGAGGATTGGGGTGGTCGATCTCCTTAGCTTACCCCTCGGCATTACTATACCATTCCAGCGGTGCAGCTCTGTCTCTGATACGCAAGGAACCTGCATTCCTCCACCTTCTGGCCTTGCAAAGTTCAGAAGCAGAGACTGTTTGGTGTTTTTCTGGTATCCGGAGCCATGGGGACCAACACACAACTCGTAGCCATCTCCTCCAGTGCCAGAAGTAGCATTGAAGTCGCCCAATACATGAGTGTGTCCCGAGGAGGACACTGGTCTAAATACAGATCGGTTTGGCGTAGAACATCTCCTTCTCTCAGTTTTACGCATCTCGGTAGGATCGTACACATGCAACAAGAGCCATGAAACCCAGAGTGTGTTTTCACATCGTCACCTCCCGCATTATACGCTCAGCAACCGCAGTAACCTCAACAACTTGAGGCTCTGCAGTGTTGCGCAAGGACACAGAGGACCCAAAAAGACCTTGAGTCTTACAGGTGGAGAGCTATGCAGTTAAATAGTCTCGTTCCATATGATTATCCTAAAAAGTGAAAAAAATAGGAAGTAAACCAAGATGGAGAATCCCGCCAAGACACCTTTCGACGGTTTTTGATACCAAAAGAAAAAGACATATTAGGGCTAAAAATGACCAGAAAAGAGTCCATAATGCTAGAAAATGTGGTACGATCATTGGGGGGGGGGGGAAGGAGGGGGGATGGATCATTCGATAAATGGAGAAGCAAGTGTTCGTACTGGAAAAAGATAATATATTTTGAAATATAGTGGACAAATTAAATGGTTAAACAAGATGACGAAAAAGGTAGTGAAAATGCATGCAGGGAAATTAATGCAGTACTAAGAAATGAAATGTGACATACAATAGGAAGGAAGATGAACAGAAGACATGGAAGATCGAAATAGAAAAAGCCAAGAAAGTTTAACGTCGATATATAATATCAAAGAAAAATTGAAAAGAAAAAATCTGACCAAAGAATTATAAAAGTAATCCAAACAAAGAAATTTAGTTATAGATACGGTGGACAAAAAGAATGTTGTCATCATTTTTGGGTCTCAAGAAAAATTGCTGCCCAAGAAACATAAGAGAGAGGAAGACAAGTAAAGTACCAAAAGAATATTTAAGTAGTAGAGAAAATTCGAGATAGAAGAAGAAATAGAAAAGATCATAGGTTAGGCAATGATGAAGAGGGAGGGGGCCCGCCCCTTAAAAGTTAAGTTTAGGTCACAAATAACAGACCGACAATATTCTATTGTCCTAAGGCATAGAAATGGCAAAGACCGAAGATATACGAAATATGGTAAGAAAGGGATATGAATGAGGGATAAAGAGCTAGATTGAATGTAGGTACTGTTAAAGAGCCAAAGAAAAAAACGAATTTAGACACGGAAGAGGGAAAAACAGAAATTCTATTTTGGAGATTTTAGAACCAAACTGAAGAAAGTGATATCTAAAAGAGAAGAGTAAGAGACGACAGTTCAAGGAACGAAAAGGATGGCAGGTATTGTACACAAAAAAAAAAATATAAATGGGCTATATTTCAACATTAACCAGAAGTAAAACGACTTACCGTGAGAGCCAATAAACCATCCATATTGGGTTTTAGTAGAAATTGAAGCTGAGTGATTCTGAGATGTGCCATTGGGGAGGGTCAATATAATTACGGAGGGCGGAAAACAGAACTCAGAAAAAGGGAGGTGTGTAATGTGTTACAGGAAGGATGTGGTGTAGGGAATGTCGAAAAAGGATAAGGTATGGCCAGGCGGTGTTGATTCTCGTTGAAGGTAGAGTTTTTGGTGAATGAAAAAAGGAAGATAAAGAGACTTAGAGTACTCGTATACGTTCCACCTGAGACAAATTCATGGGGAGTAAAGATATGGAGACATGTAAGAGACACAGCAAATGTTTAAAGAAATACGATTGAAAATTGTGGAGAACATAAGTATGATGGGAATTTTACTGCAAAGAAGTTTTTTGCTGGGAGATGTATCTGAAGGAGGAGAAGACTCATGGGGTGGTACCTTGTTGGATTTGTAATCGATAATCATCATGACTCAGTGGATTAAGAGAACACAAGATTCAGAGGTCTGCGAAGAACCTCAGACTAGAACCTACTATTTGACAAAAGAACTGGAAGTAATTAGTAAAGTACATTATTCAGTGCCCATTTGGAAAGAGTGAACCATTCACTTTATTGATTTGAAATAATTATAGCAAAAAGAGGGAGAAGAGAGAACACACGAAGGAAGATGCAATTTGGAAAAACAGACTTTGAAGGATTAGGAACATTTTTCTTATAGACAGACTGGAGTAATTTCATGCAGCAAGAATACCCCCGAAAAATGGGATGATTTCATGCCGAATTTTACACTGAGGATATATCGTTCTTTCCAAGGATAGTTATCAGAGAAAAGAAAAAGATGAGTGGGTGTAACAGAAAATGTGAATTAAGCGACTAGAAAGAGAAAAACCATGAATAGTTGGAGGAAAAAGGAGTATCAAACCTTTGGGAGAATCCAAACAACTAGAAATGGAATATTGTAAGAAGCCGAAAGAGAAGAATAAAGTAACTATGAGAGGAATATAACAGAAAAAAGTAAGATCGAACCGAAACTTTTCTATAGATATATAAATGAAAACTGAAAAACCAAGGAAGGAATAGATAAGCTGAAGTAGAAGGCATAGTGTTTGAAGATGCATTACAACAGCTGAGGTTAGAATAAGTGCTTACAGACTGTATTTACAAGTGAAAGTGCATTTAAAACGAAAAATATAATAGGCAAAGAAAATATAATGGAAACATAAAAGTAGACATAATAGAAGTAAAAAGGCTAATGAAAGTAGATGTGAGAAAAGCCCCGGTCGATGGAAAAGTCCACACTGGATAATGAAAGAGTGCAGTAACCAACTAGCAGGAAGTTACATAGTGTAATTGAGAGTTCACTCAAGGAGAGCAGAGTCCCCGCTTGATTGAAAAGCAAATATTTGTTGGTCCAATTCACAAAGGAGGAGACAAAGAAGAACCATTAAATTACAGGCCAGTATCATCACAACAAGTGTAAGTGGCAAAAATGTGTGAAAAAATTGTGACGACAGATGGTTGAAATTTTTTGGAAGAGAACACACACTCGCAGAGTTGCCAGTTTGGATTTAGAGAGGAATGTCTGTACAACAATTTATTAAGTTTTTACGAGCGAGAGTGATCGATGTGACCACAGGCAAGAGAGAGGGTGGGTCGAATTGCATATACTTGGGACTAAAGACGGCATTTGACCAAGGTACCTCCCAAGAGAACTTGCTCTGGAAGCTAGAACATGTAGGAGGATTGAAGGGTGTTTGCTAAAGTGGATTGGAGCTTTTTGGGCAACAGAGAGATGAGAACAGTAATAAAAGATCAGAAGTCAGAATGGTGCAGTGTGATAAGTGGATTCCTCAAGGATCAGTATTGGCCCCAGTGATGTTCTTTGGTCTTGTAAATGATATTACAGAGGAGTGAACAGTTTATATGAGTTTTATTCTCTGATGATGCTAATTACTAAAAAAAGTATAAAGTAAAGAGGACCTGTGAGGATTTACAAGGATCTAGATACGGGATTTCAGATGGAGTCAAACTATGGGAAATGAGTTTTAATCTGA
The DNA here is from genome assembly GCA_016584305.1 of Chionoecetes opilio. Taxonomy (NCBI): domain Eukaryota; kingdom Metazoa; phylum Arthropoda; class Malacostraca; order Decapoda; family Majidae; genus Chionoecetes; species Chionoecetes opilio. Next base: position 11,554 of record JACEEZ010005871.1, read on the forward strand.
AACACTAACACTAACACAGTGTAAAGTGATGGAAGTGGGCAGGTTACAAAAAGAGACAGAGGAAAGTATTCGATGGTAAAATGAATGGTATAACACTGGGCGACAAAAAAAAATCAAGATATGGTTCTGGACTAAATTAAGCTGAGTATAGGTAAATCGACCCTGCTGAACTACGATCTGATGTTCAATTAACTATCACGAGTCCGGTTTTTGAGAACCAGATGCAATCAGAAAATATGGGTAAAATCAGCAGAAATAAGGTTTTCACCATAGACCACTGTATACCTTGACTTTTTCACCGCGACAGTGTTTTTGAATTGCGGGGCTGCCTAGGGGCCCGCGGGGCGCCCGACAAGAGATATAGTGTTCTAATGGACTATCATAAGACTGTTTATCAGTATATATGTAATAACTGTAATCCTTCGTAATGTTTGTTCTATAATAGTATCAATCAAAAAACATAAAACACGCTAAAGAAATGCCCTTACGAGACTATGAAGAATATGCATGAACTTAATATTCACTTAACTTTTGCCATTTAAAACTTTGCGGGTCAACTTTTTCATGAAAGTGTAATCAATAGAAGTGCAATTTTATTAGCTTTCCATTGATGTATTTCGTTATCTGATAAATTAATTAGAACCATTCATAAATTAGCATTAATAAAAAATACACTCATCAAACGGTTATTTTACCGATTTATGAAGTTATTTTATTTACTTATATGTTCGTTTCTGATAAATAATTAGTACCATGTATATTAGCGTTGCCTGAATAAATAACCTTCTCATCGGAAAATTAACCGATGATGATTTTTATTTATTTAGTTAACGCTAATTTTTATGCATGGTTCTAATTCATTTATCGATAACGAAATATAGCAATGGAAAGCTAATAAAATGGCGCTTCTATTGATACCTTCAGGATAAAGTTGACCAATTCGCAAAGTTTTTAAATGGCGAAGAGTTGAGTGAATCTTAAGTTCATGCATATTTCTTCATAGTCACGTAATGGCATTTCTTTAGCGTGTTTTTACTGTTTTTTTATTTGATAATATTATAAACAACATTTACGAAGATTACAGTATATCATATATACTGATAACCAGTCTATATGATTCCGTATATAATATATGAATCCGGCGCCCTCCGACTTCGGGCCCTTGCGCGACAGGCCGATATTCCGTGCGCAGTCCAGTATATAGTGGTCTATGGTTTCACCAATTTTTTTCATTTTAAACTCTTAATTTTTTTCTTTTCTCAAGCTATTTAGGGCAGTGCAGTGTTTTTGAGTCAGTGTGGTTTGTGCGTGAGCAGGGGAGAGTGTGCGCCTGCATATTGTGAGGGTTAGCAGGCTGTGTAGTACTTTTTTTTTACCTACTGATCGTACGCTATTGACATATGTTTAAAACTTTTATTTTTTTTGCAGATATGATGTGTTTGATTTAGTGGAGTCCTAATTTTAGTTGGTTTACCATATTTGTACCTTGTACCGCGGCTGTGATGGGCGCCGTAACTGTGTGAATGAAATCGGACAGTTTTTGTTACATATGGGGAATTTTTTACCCCTGACAGTCTGAAGAAACCTCTTACAAAGAATGTTAAAGCAGCTTATCTGCATTACTTCAAGTGCCGTATAGGTGATCAAGATAAGAAGGGGGCCCCCTCACGTAGCATGCAACCCCTGTGTGAACCACTTAAATGAAGGGATGCTGCAAAGGGCCATCAGGCTGGCATTCGGCATCCCAATGGTTTGGCTGAACAAAAGGATCACAGTACTGACTGCTACTTCTGCTCACTAACATCAAAGGATATTCAGTAAAAACGCAGCTAAAATCAGGTATCCTGACTACCTTCTGCCATCAGGCCTGTGCCACTTTGTCCTGTCTCCCAGTTCCAAATTTTTCCAAATTGCAAGTGCTTAAGTGAATCAGATTCGAACGGGAGGATAATCCCATGGATACAGACTTTCAAGAAATGGCAGACAACAGAGAGCCCAAATTCATCAGTCCGGAAATGCTACATGACCTTGCTGGGGACCTAGATCTCCCCAAAGGAGAAAGTAAAGTCCTTGGATCTCGTCTCAAGGAATGGAATTTGCTACAAGAAGGAGTTCTCTCACCACGTTTCGTCGTAGACATAAAAACTTTCAAGCTTCTTCAAGAGGGAACACAATCTCTGTTACTGCTTTGATGTTGACACACTCATGGAACAACTTTGTGATCTCACACTTATGATAAGAGTGAGTGGCGCTGTTCATAGATTCAGGAAAAAACACCTAAAGGCCGTTCTTCTGCATAAAGGAAATAGCTTCCGAGTGTTCCAATTGCGCATGGCCATAAAATGAGTGAAACTATGAAGACTTTGGTTATCTGCTGTTTAAATATAAAAACCCATCAGGGGAATCTGTGTGGGGACCTGAAGGTAATCTCCTTGCTTCTAGGACTCCAGTTAGGTTACACTAAGCACATGTGGTTTCTTTGTTTGGGGGACTCTAGAGGGGGAACAGCAAACATTACAACAAAAGGAATGGCCAGCACGACCGAAAGACTCACCTGGCAGGTTCAACCCGTATGTACAAACCTCTTGTTGACAGTGAAAAGGTGTACTTACCTCCATTGCATCTGAAACTTGGGTTAATGAAAAATTTTTTTGAAGGCCATGGGTCAAAATGGTGCTGGCTTTCAGTATTTGTTAGCAAGTTTGAATGCAAAGTATCTGAAGCCAAAGTAAGGCAGGTGTTTTCAATGGCCCTCAAATTCGTCAACTACTCAATGATGATGCTTTGTAAAGAGCCTAACTGCCCTGGAAAAAGCTGCTTGGAAAGCTTTTTGGCTGTTATAAAGAACTACTTAGGTAATGTTCGAGCATCGAATTATGAGGAACTTGTAAATGACATGTTGAAGAGTTACCATGCGCTTGGGGCTCGGATGTCACTCAAAATCCACTTTTTCCTTCACATCTTTTAAATTTCTTCCCAACAATCTTGGCGCGGTCAGTGATGAGCAGGGGGAACGTTTCCACCAGGACATTGCCACCATGGAAACCCGATACCAAGGACGATTCCAGTCCCAACATGATAGGGGACTATTGCTGGATGCTACAACGTGAAAGTACTGCTCCTACAAACAAGAGCAAACTACAGAAACACTTCTGATGTACTATGGAGCAGGCGAGTACTTTTTGTGTGTTAGGTATAGTTTTGATCATATGTATATTTAAAACCAATTTGAGATCTTTACTGTTTCTTCTGAAGAACAGTCTAGATCTGACTGTTCTTCGAACTAGCGCATCTTTCTCTCAAAAAAAATCTCGAAGTTGTGTTCCAAAATACAGATATATATATATTTATATGCACACAAACCTCGTTTTCCCGGACTAATAGGAGGGAGCACTGGTCCGGGAACCGCAAAAGTCCGGGAATCGCAACAGTCCAGGAATTATCCTTAAAAACAAACAAAAAAAAGAAGTCCGATGCCATTACCCACCCCCAGACTCTAGATCCTACTCTAGTATTTACTGTCCGGCAACCGCCAATATCAACTACCCCACCGCGGACTTTTGCGTTCGCTGAGCATGCTGCCACCTGGCGGGAGGCAGCAGAAAGTGTTCAATAGTTTCAGAGATGTTCCTGCACCAGGGGCAGTGGGGGTCAGGGGACTAACGGAGGCGGTGCAGGTGAACCGTGAGTGTCGTGTGCCCAAATTAAACAATACGACTGCTGAGCAAAGCTGCCACCTGGCGGGAGCGCGGACACTGAACCCAGGGGGACAGGAGACGCTCGGACCGCCGGACAATTTGTCAATTTTACGAAAAGGACCAGGCATAAAAAAAAGACTCTGGCATATCCCCGGACCTCGGAAATTTTTCCGGCAAATCCGATATCCGGGAAATGGAGGTCCGGGAAATTGAGGTTTTTTGTGAAATATTAAAAATCAAAATTTACTGTGTTTTTGGCATATTTTCGGATTTTTCCCAAAGGGATGGGGCACCTTTTTTGGGATATTTTTTGGAACAAATTTAAGTATTTTTTTTGGGCCAGTTTATGAAACATTAGGTCCTAATAACCCGCGGCCCCACCAAAATTTTAAATTTCGGTAATATTTTAAACGTAGGGGGATTTTTTTCCCGATTAATTTAAATTATAAAACCCGTAAAAATTTAAAAGGGGCTTTTTAAAAAATTTTTTTTTTTTAAATCCCGATATTTAAAAAACTAAAACGTCCCAAAAAAAAAGGCAATCCCTTTTTTTTTTAAAATCAGCGGGCGAAATGTTTTCCAAACTCACACAAATTTAAACTCAAAACCATTTTGGGGGTGGGACCAGGGGTAACCCAAAACAAAGGTGAAAAAATCTGGGAGTATGGTTCTGGAAAATTTGTCCCCCAAAGAAAAAAAATAACAAGATAAACCAGGGGGTCCATATAAAATTTGTTTGGGGAAAATTAAAAGGAATGGCTTTCCAAAAATATCTGGATGAAGAATGTAAGAAATTGATAACATCTGGGGGAATTTATGTCACATACTTTTTAAATATGATTTTCTTCCTAATAAATAAAAACCCATGTCTATCCTTTCCTCCCGACAAATTTCCCCCGCCAATTAACTAACTAGGATCCTTATCGGGGGATAGTAGGGTTGCTTTAAATTTGGCTTGTTTTAAATACTCCCGGACGTTAAATCCGAAGTGGCCCAGCGCGGGGAACCCCCTTTAAAGGGGATTTGAAGCAAAGGGGTTTAAGGCGATGGGGCGGGGCCCGTCAAGTGGGCTTTCACCCCCAAATTTACTGACGCGGCGGTTTTTTTATTTTGGGGTTGATTCTAACCGCCCCTATTGTCTTTACACATATTAAAATTAAGGGTTGGGTACAAATCCCCTTTTTTATAAAAGCACTATATTGAAAAGAAAATGTTTATTAAAGCGAGGGTCTGGGGTGCGGGTATATCCAACCACGTATATTTAAAATAGATTTATCTCTTAAGGTGGGGAGTGTACTGACCTCTTCCCAAGGGGGGCCGGCGGTGAAAATCGCCCCCAAAACCCCCTTTTCCAAATTTTCAGGGGGGCTATAGAATCTAATGGGTGGACCCAAATGACCCCGCTTAAAACCCAAGGGTGCAAATTATTTAAGTCCCAATGCTTATTAACCACTGGGTTTATTAATTTAATCCAAATCCCTACAAACCTTTTTACTTAAAATTCCTTAAATGATTCCCTTCCCATTAAAAATTATATTACATTCCTACCACACCCCCCTCCACGAGCGAAAAATACCCCCCACTCACAAGGGGGGGGGGGAAAAAAAAACCAAACCACTCTCCCAAATTAGGGAGAGGGTGGTTGAATGGAAAATTTCCACCGGGGGGCCGGCGAAACTGAATTTCCCGGGCTTCATGTGACTAACCCCACCCCACATAGCGCCGGAACTTTTTGATTAGGGGTTTTTTCGCCTTTTTGGGGTTTTTAGCTTTTTAAAAAAATTTAAAACCGCTCTGATAGAGAAAACCAGTGAATATGCTGACATATACTTGAGGGGGGGGAAAGGATTTTTATCCCCTGATGTTATGTACCCCCAGAAAAATAGCCCATCACCATTGACCTCAAATGGTTTTTTGGATCTCTATCAGGGGGTTCGGGGGAAACCTGGGATGGGAAAAGACAAAAAGTCCTAAAAAAACTCAGATCTTTTAAAATTTTAAATTAGAGATTTGAGGTAATTTTTTGACTGCCTGTCTACCATGTTTTTCCCAAAAATTGACACCTGCTATCGCTATATTGTACCCCTTTCCCGCCCCCAGGGAAAATGAGTTCCTATGATTTTCCCTTCCCCCCAACAATTTAGTAAGATGAGGGTTTTGGGAATTAGTATGGGATGGCAGGTGGAAATTTTGGAAGATCACTTTAAAATTTTCGACCTCGACACCTAATCCCTCATGCCCGGAAACAGACCTAATAATTTGGTAAATTTTTTTTCCCTTGGGGGGCTGGCTGGGGCCCAAAGACTGATATTACTCAGGAAATCCCTGCTTTTGTATTTTTTCGGGACCCCAAACTTCAAGGGTCAGAACTTTTCCCTTTTAATGTTTTTGGGAAGACTTTTTAGTGGGTTTTAAATTTAGTTTCCCTCAAAAGGGAAAAGGGCCTTTTCCCTATGTCTATCCCCGGATCTGGGATAAAATTCAGGTTCCCTTTAATACCCTACAGATAGGGTCTGAACTGAGGGGAAAACCGGGATAGGCATATTTTTAAACACTCTTTCAGCCAGGTAGGGCCTTTAAACCAAATCCTGGGGTTCAATTTGGGTTTATTTACTCCCTCGTGACAAAATTTTTTAAATTGGGGATTTTCATTAGTGGCAATATATTCATTATGAACGGAATACCATTTTCCTCAAAAACCCCTCACTTATTGGTTTGGGAAAGAAAGTGGTTAAATTTTTTTGGTAATTATTGGGGGTTTGGGTGCATAAACTGGGAATACCTCCTGTTGTTCGGTTTGGGTTGGGGTATGTGGGATGGGCCCATTATTACCTTACCCCAAAAGCGCGGGTTGAACATGGGGGGGGGGAGACTTTATGTTTTTTGATAAATTTCCTTAGGAAAACGCCCAAAATATCAGCTCCTATTTTTAAATTGGAAGGGACCTCAACGTCCTTGAGGTATTCCCTAACTATTTTTAACCCATTACCCCTCAGCTTTTTCAGCTGTGCCCTTTTTTGGGTCCTTAAACTTTTTAAACTGCCCCCAAATATAACACCAGCTTCCTACTTTTATCTTTTCCCCAATTTACTGGGGGGTTAACTATTAAAAGGGTTTGGGACCTCATTATTGGTGAGAAAACCTTTTATGCCCAAAATTTAAACTTTAATTAAATTATGGGTAGTTGTAAAAATTCAACTATCCCCCTGTTTATGGGGGATTTTGGGCACCACTGTCAAAATGGGGTCTTTACATTGACTGAAGGGACCATTAGGGCTCAAAATTAAAAAGGCCCTTTTGGAACCCTGCTAAACTACTCTTATTAGTGACTGCCATTTTTCCCTACTGTAGGGCATTTATTATCACTGTTAGGAAAAAGAGGGGATTTATAAATAATTGTTTACATTTCCCACAATTTTTTAAGCTTATAGGGCCTTCCTTTTAAAAATGTTTTAAACCCCGGAGACGGTTAGGGAATTCCCAAAGGGGCATTAAAACCCTTTAAATCTCGGTAACAATCTGAATGTTTAAAATGTGGAGGGGGTATGTTCCCTTCCCCACAAAAAAATCAAATTTTTTATTCGTACTTACTTTAAATACCTGGATATAGGGGGTTTTGGTTTTCATTTTTTTGAAATAGGGCTAAGTGGGGTTTTCTGGGAGGCTGAAAGTTTGAAACGTAAATTTCAGGCTGTTTGCTTGCGTAACGGGGCTGGATTTAAAAACCCCCTAACCGGGGGTCTTTTAAAAATGAGGGGGGCTGTATAGCTGATTACCCTCAGCCCTAATAAATCCCGGGGTCTCCCTGTGGGGGGGTTCTTGCTTTTAAAGCCTTGCAAAAGTTTGGGGGTTTAAAAAAGTTATCGCTGTTGTGAAAAATGAACCACCCCGTAATCCCTCCCCCCTAATTTTCCCCAATTTCCTTTCGGATATTTTTTGACATTCGTATTTTGATTTTAAAACAATAGCGGGAAAAATTTCTTTATCCCCAGCTTTTTCTTTAATTTAACTTCAATAAGGGAGTTAAACCATCTCATATTTAAAATTTCCTTTTCTTTAAAACATGGGGAAACCCGTCTTTAATTTATTAAACCCAAAAGGGAATTTCCTTTAAATTTTCGTCCCCCACACATATTATAAATTTGTGTGAGCATTGCTAACCCTTTTCTGAAAAAAATACTTCGCTAATTTTTGCCATGATTAGTTAATTAACTCAAAAAAAAATTAAAAGCAAGATTCGGTTTCTATATATAATTGTTTGTTGATAATTAATTATTTTTATAAGTGCGGGGAAATGCTGTTTTGGGTGGGCCCAACAGGGCCCCATAACCGGCCTTTTGACCAAACCCCCACTTAAATTATTACAACTAACTAGTCCTACGTAACCTCTGATGCTATCTACTACCTGGGTTGGTATTTGACAGCTGAGTCATTCCTGACGCCGCGAAATACCCCGCCTCCAGCCTCATAAACCGCATTGTGGTAGCTCATAAACCCACCTCCCCCTTTTAAAGACCACTTCGAGCACTGAAAATCAATATTTCCCCCCCCTCGGGGGACCAATAAAATTTTGGGGTTTTTAAAACAAAAATATTTTTTTAGGTATTTTTAATCAAACAAAACCCCTGTCTACCTTTCCTCCCCACTACAACCCCAGCCAATTTAAATAACTAGGGTACTTACGGGGGATGTAGGGTTTTCAGTAAAATAGGGTTGATTAAAACTGCCTGAAAGTGTGATCCCCAAGTGGTCAGCGCGTGTCAACCCCCCGTGAAAAGGGCTGAACGGAGGGGGAGGGGAGTTTCTGGGGGCAAGTGGGCTTTCACACCAAGTTACTGACGCGGCAGAAAGTTATCTGTGTTGATTCTAACATGTCCTATTGTCTTTACACTATATGTACAATTAACGTATGTACAAATCTCTTCTTTATACAAGCACGTATATTAGTAAGAGATGTTATTAAGGCGAGGGTCTGGAGTGAACTGTATATACAACCACGTATATTTAAAATAGATGTTATCTCATTAGAGGTGTGGAGTAGGGTGCCAATAAAAATCAAAAGTTTGAATTTTTCTTCCTACTTTGGTGTAATGGTGCATCTATGCAAGAAACCATCGTATGCAAAGTTTGATTTCAATCGGTTGATATTTAAGGGTGGCGGATTACAACTTTGTTATTTACCCTTATGCACTGGCCTATTAAGGAGGGGATGTCATCTCTTGAAAGCGGACAAGCCGGACATCCCTTCCCCAGCAGGGCTGCTGGTCCCCCTCTTGGCGAGTATTAGCCCCTCGGTGGGGGGGGGTATCATAGGGAGCCACCCCACTCATTGTGGCCGGCTTGGCCGGGGAAGGGAAGCCTTCGAGGTCCCGGGCTGTTGATGGCGATGGGCCTCCACAACTTGGAGGAGGAACTGGCGCTGTTCCTCGTCTTTGGTCAGCCGGAGGTTGAAGGACTGGATGAGCGCCCACTCCCTCGCTCGCTGTGTCGTTGACCACAGCGAAGTCCCTCGATTTGGCGGCAGGCCTCGACGTACGATTCCTCTTCCTGCCACTTCCGAGGGTTGGCGGACAGGAAGTCGGTCTTGATATCAAGAGCTTCGAAGAGGTGGAGGGAATTTTTCGTGGCGAAGGAGGGCAGTGTTGCCGCAGGAACTTGTGATGATGGGAGGTTTATTCGCTTGGTGGGTTCCTCGGCTCCTTCATCGTAGAGAATGGCCTGTACATTGTGTACAATTGCTTGTTTGTCGGAACAGGGAGACGTGAGTCGAACAGTGACAGGCCAATGAGATCTTCGCTCAGTACCAGAAATGGCGGCTCAGAGTGGTGAAGCAGGCCTTCCGAATACTTTCGTCGTGGTACTGAAGGATGTCCTTAGCGAATCCAAGATCGTTGGCGGGAGCGTAGGATGGAACCGTCGATTCGAACTATCGCAGGACGTAGATCTCGGTTGCGAACGATGAGAACCGCTGGGGCTGACATTTCTCGAGGTGTGACGACTCCAGTCAGCTGCTCCCGAAACAAGATCATCTTCAGAGCGTAAATGATACGCGCCATCCAACGCGCATCGATGAAGCGCTCCGGGGCTACGATCGAGGTCTTCGGAAGAGCGCCGCCGAGGAAAAGGATGCTCAGCTCAGCGAGTTCCTTATAGTCCGTCACGGGGCTGCTTTGTCTGAAGCAGACGTTTCAACCTTGAATGAGATCGTCCCTCTTGGAGACCAGAGTCTCCGGCAGATCTTCGTTGGTGGGAGGGTTTATTGCCGACTGGTTGATGTAAGACCAGTAGTCCTTGAAGCGAGAGAAGATGGTGATCTCAGGACCAGAAGATGACCCCAAACACGTAGAAAAGGCCTTCTCAAGGACAAGTTCGTGGACGTGATGACGGCAAGCAAGTGAAACGAGGGGTCGGCCGATCTTCTGTTGCAAGATGGTGCATGCACCATTGATGGCTCCAGTGTTGGCACTGGTTGTGTCGAAGCACATCGCCACGACTCGTTCCTGGACCCCCCAGTCTTCTAGAGCCTCGAACACAGCTGTAGCGGCGGCATCACCAGTTCCGGAGTGCAGTTTCGGGACTCCTAGGAGCTTCTCCACTCCTTCTCCTGTGACGAGGATGGCGAGTCTTTCGCCACGAGTGCCATCGTCCTGAGGAAGGATCTTCCCGTCCCAATGAACGGTAAAAGGGGTAAGAGGACTGAAAGTCTCTTTGATGCCCTTCGCCAAAGTGGACCTGTACTTCGCTCTTGCCTGTCGAATGGACTCGGGATTCAGCACAAGCTCTTGTGGATCGTGGCCCAAGCTACTTGCCGTAGCCGCCACAATTCGAAGGGCTTGGCGGCTACTAACCCCAGTTCTGTCAAGGGCTCTGACGAGATCAGGGGATAGGACGGACTTCGTGCCCCGTGTCCTCAATCGCTTTGGTGGAGAAGCGACCCCGGCGTCGGAAGAAGAAGTCGATGTGTTGGCAGCGTTGGCTGGACTTGATGACTCAGACGATGACGACTCCAGCTCCACCATCTCTTCTCCTTTTGGCGTCTGTTGACGGCTACGTGAGAGAGAGCTTTCACGTCGGCAAACCTTTCGATTCTTTCAGCTTCTTGTCCAGACCAGCCATCGAACCCCGCCTCCCCTTCTCCCGCTGGGCAAGAAGGAATTCCTTGTCTTCAGGAATGGTCATCAGAGTGAGGGCGTCGGAGTGGGCGATGTCCAAAAGGTCTGGGAGACTTTCTTGGAAGGTCTTCTGTTTTTCGGCAGGCGTGACTCCAGAGTTATTCTTGCTTTTGCTCAGGATCTTCCACTCGTCGAAAAGTCCAGTAATCTTCCTCCTCACGCTAGTTTCTGCGATGGTGGGGATCCTAGCTCGTGTCCAGAAGTCGAGGACCTCCTTTGCAGCCTCAGCTGCACCGTCTTCTTCTCTTCCTTGTGTGCGTAGAAAAATCGTCGTAAAACGTCTCCACGGCTGGGAAGTTTTGCTCCTGTGATAGTAGGAACACTATGACCAAGAAGCCAAACTTCAGTTTGCTTTCTCGTGGTCATGACCTGAGGGCGAAAAGAGGAAATGTTCAAGATCGATCCGCCACCTCTAAATATCAACCGATTAGCCTGAAACTTTGCACACGACAGTTTCTAAGTACAAGGCAGAATACCACAAAAGTACGTGAAAAAATATTGACTTTGAAAAATTACCCCTATGCGCTATTGGCACCCTAGTGTGGAGTGTACTGACCTCTCCAAGGTGGGCGGCGGTGAAATATCGCCACCATGCCATGTGTACAAATTTCAGGTGGCTATAGAATCTAATGGGTGGCAGCCAATGACCGCGCTTCAAACCAAGGTGCTAATTATTTAAGTGCAATGCTTATTAACCACTGGAATATTAATTTATCCTATCCCAGTACTAATCATTACTTAAATTACCTTAATTATTACCCATTACCATTACAATTATATATACAGTAAAAGCCTTATAACTTAGCACGATAGGGGCTCTGGCCCTTGCCGAGTTATTCAATGTGCCGAGTTATGCAATGTCCTCTGATATGGAAAAAAAAAAAAAAAAAAAAAAAAAAAAAAAAAAGGTAAATACAGTACAGATTTGATATCAAACTCAGCACAAATAGCACGCATGGACGCACCTGCATCCATCCTTGCCAGCACTTTCACCTTTTCCTGCAGCTCAGGCTCTTCATTTCATTCCCTTCCTGCTGGAGACACCCTTGCGTGATGGAGCTGACATCTTGATATACAGTACTGTATGATGTAATCCCAAAACATGTAAAATAGGTGGAAAATTCAAGCAAAGGTCAGGAACCAGCGTTTAGGCTGAGCCGTGTTTTTGTCGTCCAAGCACCGTCTTGGATTACGAATCCCAATCCAATAACATTTGCTGAAATGTGTGTTATACTACTTTGTGATATTGTTTGCAATGTTTTGCATTGATTATTATCTTGGCTCCTACCAAGCTTGTTGTGTTTTTGAAGCAGAAACCAATCCTTTTTCAATTTTGATAAAAAACGGAATTCGTATCCAAGACGGTGTTTTGGGATTACATCATACAGTACTGTATTTCAAGATGTCAGCTCCATCACGCAAGGGTGTCTCCAGCAGGAAGGGAATGAAATTGAAGAGCCTGAGCCTGCAGGAAAAGATCAAAAGGACAAAAATACGACTTTATGCGACTGATGATATGCCGAGTGTAAGTGAAGAGATGCAGTTATAACATCAATATGCCAAGATACATTATTTTTTGCCGACTTTCTGTTTACATGTTCACAGAAGAGGTTGTGAGGGCATGATATGCCGAATGAAAACCATGAGATGCAGTTTAGGTGAGGCGGTAGCAGAGTGGTTCGATCCCGAGTGAGACCCATAAATCCACTTGAAATCTTTCTGCACCGTCGAGTGCCTAAGAACACCCCATGCCCTGTCCATTAACTCTACCTTCGACTGCGAGTGCATTGGAGGACACAGGGGGCGGCATGAGCCCTAATCACAGGCTCACTATAACAATCCTGCTGCGCCACCACGGGCGAGGGCCAACCATCACAGCCCTCGAGTGAGCCTCCAGGGCTACCATCCCACCCCTGGAGCTCACTGCCTTACACGCGCTATAGGTATAGGTGTACAAAAAAAAAAAAAAAAAAAAAATCTGTCCTTGNATCGAACCCCGCCCCCCCTTCTCCCCTGGCAGAAGGATTCCTTGTCTTCAGGATGTCATCAGAGTGGGGCGTCGAGTGGCGATGTCCAAAAGGTCTGGGAGACTTTCTTGGAAGGTCTTCTGTTTTTTCGGCAGGCGTGACTCCAGAGTTATTCTTGCTTTTGCTCAGGATCTTCCACTCGTCGAAAAGTCCAGTAATCTTCCTCCTCACGCTAGTTTCTGCGATGGTGGGGATCCTAGCTCGTGTCCAGAAGTCGAGACCTCCTTTGCAGCCTCAGCTGCACCGTCTTCTTCTCTTCCTTGTGTGCGTAGAAAAATCGTCGTAAAACGTCTCCACGGCTGGGAAGTTTTGCTCCTGTGATAGTAGGAACACTATGACCAAGAAGCCAAACTTCAGTTTGCTTTCTCGTGGTCATGACCTGAGGGCGAAAAGAGGAAATGTTCAAGATCGATCCGCCACCTCTAAATATCAACCGATTAGCCTGAAACTTTGCACACGACAGTTTCTAAGTACAAGGCAGAATACCACAAAAGTACGTGAAAAAATATTGACTTTGAAAAATTACCCCTATGCGCTATTGGCACCCTAGTGTGGAGTGTACTGACCTCTCCAAGGTGGGCGGCGGTGAAATATCGCCACCATGCCATGTGTACAAATTTCAGGTGGCTATAGAATCTAATGGGTGGCAGCCAATGACCGCGCTTCAAACCAAGGTGCTAATTATTTAAGTGCAATGCTTATTAACCACTGGGAATATTAATTTATCCTATCCCAGTACTAATCAATTACTTAAATTACCTTAATTATTACCCATTACCATTACAATTATATATACAGTAAAAGCCTTATAACTTAGCACGATAGGGGCTCTGGCCCTTGCCGAGTTATTCAATGTGCCGAGTTATGCAATGTCCTCTGATATGGAAAAAAAAAAAAAAAAAAAAAAAAAAAAAAAAAAAAAAGGTAAATACAGTACAGATTTGATATCAAACTCAGCACAAATAGCACGCATGGACGCACCTGCATCCATCCTTGCCAGCACTTTCACCTTTTCCTGCAGCTCAGGCTCTTCAATTTCATTCCCTTCCTGCTGGAGACACCCTTGCGTGATGGAGCTGACATCTTGATATACAGTACTGTATGATGTAATCCCAAAACATGTAAAATAGGTGGAAAATTCAAGCAAAGGTCAGGAACCAGCGTTTAGGCTGAGCCGTGTTTTTGTCGTCCAAGCACCGTCTTGGATTACGAATCCCAATCCAATAACATTTGCTGAAATGTGTGTTATACTACTTTGTGATATTGTTTGCAATGTTTTGCATTGATTATTATCTTGGCTCCTACCAAGCTTGTTGTGTTTTTGAAGCAGAAACCAATCCTTTTTCAATTTTGATAAAAAACGGAATTCGTATCCAAGACGGTGTTTTGGGATTACATCATACAGTACTGTATTTCAAGATGTCAGCTCCATCACGCAAGGGTGTCTCCAGCAGGAAGGGAATGAAATTGGGAAGAGCCTGAGCCTGCAGGAAAAGATCAAAAGGAAAAAAATAACGACTTTATGCGACTGATGATATGCCGAGTGTAGTGAAGAGATGCAGTTATAACATCAATATGCCAAGATACATTATTTTTTGCCGACTTTCTGTTTACATGTTCACAGAAGAGGTTGTGAGGGCATGATATGCCGAATGAAAACCATGAGATGCAGTTTAGGTGAGGCGGTAGCAGAGTGGTTCGATCCCGAGTGAGACCCATAAATCCACTTGAAATCTTTCTGCACCGTCGAGTGGCCTAAGAACACCCACATGCCCTGTCCATTAACTCTACCTTCGACTGCGAGTGCATGGGAGGACACAGGGGGGCGGCATGAGCCTCTAATCACAGGCGTCACTATAACAATCCTGCCTGCGCCACCACGGGCGAGGGCCAACCATCACAGCCCTCGAGTGAGCCTCCAGGGCCTACCATCCCACCCCTGGAGCTCACTGCCTTACACGCGCTATAGGTATAGGTGTACAAAAAAAAAAAAAAAAAAAAAAAAAAAATCTGTCTTTGCCATGCCGAGTTATATCAAATTCCGAGTTATACAGTGCCAAGTTATAAGGGTTTTACTGTACATTCCTACGCACACTCCCCTATGACGAGCGGAAAATACCTCACTCACAAGGGGGGGGGGGAAACAAAACCACCACTCTACCAATTATGAGAGGGTGGTTGATGGATAATTTCCACAACATCTTTAATTCGACCAAGGTTGGAATATGCGGCAGTGATTTGGTCACCACATAAAAAGAAGAATATAAGGAATATTGAGAGAATACAAAGAGCAGCCACAAAAATGGCTTTAAGCCTGAGAGATTTACCATATGAGGAAAGACTTTCAAGACTGAAACTCCCAACTCTTGAGAAAAGAAGAGAAAGGGGAGATTTTATAGCAGTGTATAGAGCATCAATGGGTCTGGAAAAAATTGATAGAGAAGATCTATTTGTGTGGGACGATAGAAGTGCAAGAGGTCATGAGAAGAAATTGAAAAGGACAACATGCAAGAGGGACATAAAAAAATACAGCTTCCTGTATAGAAGCATAGAAGCCTGGAACAACCTTGATGCAAAAGTAATTAATGCAAGAAGTATTCAGGACTTCAAAGGCAAGCTAGATAATAGTAGATATGGAGACGGGACAGTACGAGCATAACTCTTTTCCTGTATGTTACAACTAGGTAAATACACACCAAAAAAAAAAAAAAAAAAAAAAATCGTATACGAAGCAGCGCGAAACTCGGGGATAAATGCGCGAAAGTCGGGATGGTAAGAATTTAGGACTCAGCTCGAAACTCGAGGATCGCGAAACTCACATAGCGTGAAACTCGGGAGGGTACTGTATACGTACAATGCCGAGTTATAAGGGTTTTAGTGTATCATATGTGATACATTCAGTGGTGTATATTTTTGAGGGTTAGTGGCATGGTGGTATTGGGTAAATACAGTAAGCCACTGTCACTTTGTAATATCACTTTAACGAACCAGTTGGGGGGAGTAGGTGACGTTATAACCAAAAAATTTGTTATATCCGAGGGATCAAAACTTTTCGCATATAACAAACTTTGTTCGTTATATGAAGTGAAAGTTTGCTATTTCTGACCATTTCCATGTACAGTGGTCCCTCGTGTTTGGCGAGTCTCAGTTTGGCGAAACACAGTATTAGCGATAGGTTGGATATGGTACCAGAATCCCAATTTGGCGCTACAAAGTCACTTTTGGCGAGACGCGTGCTGACGTCACGGAATGACAGCGGCCCAGAATGCTCCACCCGCAAGCGTCCATGTTGGTGTTTGTTATCTTCCCGACAGCCATCTTGACAACTGCGCTGTTTTTTGCTCGTGTGACGGTACCTTTGGCGTTTCGCGCTAAGACTATGGCATCTACAAGTACTGGTGGTGGTGGTGGTTTGAGGAAGCCAGGTGACGATAAGGACAAGGGCAAAAAAGCGGAGAAACGAGATTGGAGGAAAGGTAAACACACAGCCACAACCACCACCGCCTACAGAGCCACCACATTCATTCGTCTCACCAGACCTAACTCTAAATAATTCATGGTAAATAACATCTGTTATCTATTACACTGGGGAACAAATTTTTGTTGAGTTAGGTCTGACACTTGTTATTAAGTAATTTTTGGGTGCTGAATCCAAAACTGATCTCAGCTTTTCTCTATCACGTCTAGTTTTTGAACTGTAGGATTTTCGTTTTCTTAAAAAATATGAAAAATACTGTACATAACAGTAACAGTGTTTATTTTATAAAAAGTTGCAAATGTTAACATACAATGAAAAATGAAAGAAATAGGCATGAATAGAATGTTTATTTAACATTATCATGTTTTTAGAAAGGATAAGGCTATAATTGTGTGCAGGTTAAGGTAAAAATTTACATTTGTAGCTTTGTCTGGAGTGTTCAACTTGAGGACTATCGCGTTTGATGCTCCAACAATAGTCAGCCATCATATGCACATCCCATCTACCCTGGTAACGTTCTTCCATAACCTTAAAATCTTGGTGAAATCGTTCACCTTGCTCGTCGCTAGCAGCACCAAGATTTTCCGGAAAGTTGGCAAGATGGCTATGCAAAAAATGTACTTTAATACTCATGTTGCAACCAAGCGCTTTGTAGCTTTCCAATAGTTTCTGAACAATTTCTGTGTAATTACTTGCACGTGTATTTCCAAGAAAGTTCTTGACGACGTCTTTGAATGATAGCCAAGCATTCTTTTCAAGGTCTGACATAGTACCGTTGAAATGTTCATCTTTGATGAGCTGTCGAATTTGTGGACCATCAAACACACCGGCCTTGATTTTTTCAATTGACAGTCCAGGAAATGCCAAGATGATGTACTTCAAACAGTCGCCATCAGTTGACAATGCTTTTACAAATTGTTTCATGAGACCTAGTTTTTATGTGCAGAGGTGGGAATATTATTTTCTTCCTGTCAACAAGTGGCTCATGTACAATGTTAGGATCTCCAGGTTTAAGATCAGATCTCGGAGGCCAATTTGTCTGAACCCATGCTTCTCTCGAGCTCTGCTATCCCACATACAGAGAAAGCAGGGATACTTTGTGTATCCACGTTGTTGACCAAGAAGGAAGGACACCATTTTAAGGTCAACACAGATGATCCAATTGTGTTTGTCATATTGCAATAACTCAATGACTCTCTTTACATCTCCATATTCTTCACGAAGACAGACCGAATGCCCAATAGGGACTGCGCCAAACAAATTGCCATTGTGTAGGACACACTTCAAGCTCCGCTTTGAGCTATCAATAAACAATCGCCATTCATTTGGATTGTAGATTGAAAGCCCTAATTCCTTCAGTAAACCAGGAATGTTATGGCAAAACACAAAACCGCTGGCACTTCGAAGTACTGCAGAAATGTACTTTCTCTGGTTCGAAAGTATGATACCTTCACTCCTTGTTCAAGTATGTTTTTCTCGTTCAGTCTTGATGTTTTATTTCTGAAGCTTTTTTGGATAGGCCCAAATCACGTGCTAAATCATTCAACTCGTGCTGATCAAATTCCCTACGAACTGAATCCTCGTGAATGTCAAAATCTGCATCATTGCTGTCACTGCGTTCTTCAACATCACTCAGATCTTCTAGAGGAGGTAGTTGTTCGAAAACTGGCACTGGAATTTCAGCTGAATGAGGCATTGGTCTTATAGCTGACGGTAGATTAGGATATTCTATTTTACTTTTATTTTTCTTGTTAAATCCTGATGTTTTCACTAAACAAAAGTAACAGTCTGTGGAATGATCTTTTTGCTCTCGCCAAACCATGGGGATACCAAATGCCAACTTTTCACGTGTTTCCTTGGTCCACATCCGTAATCTTCTCGGACACACTGTTTGCACACTTTGTGAGGGCCCATAGCTTGTCTTGATCACCGAGTTTCCTTTAAATATGCGAAATATGCTTGTTTGACAAATACGCTGATGCTTGCCCTCTGACTTGGAATGGTGAAACTACCACATATATAGCAGAAGGAGTCAGGGTTGTTTAGGCATTTACGACGAGACGTAGCAGGAGCAGACATGATCTGAAACAAAAGAAATATATACCTATGTAAATAAAACACTAAGCTGGAATAGTTACAAGCTTTGAAAACAAAAAAAAACAGCATAAAACGAAATAGAAATTACAATGGTATGTTGTTACAAGGTTAAGAGAAAAGCCATAACAAATCCTCCTAATTCCTACTATCCTAGCTTTCTGTTTGCAGATATTGATAGTACTGACCTATTGGGAGCTGCACACACCTCTCACCGCACTGTCTCAATTGTAACTGCACAAACAAGTTGCCACATAGCTCTCGATGAGTCAAATCGTAATCAGCTGGCAAGTTTTACTACAGCTCACAAGTGGAATTTTGCTTATCTGGAGGGTAAGCTGTGGAGAAAAAACGACGTGCTAGAAAAAAACTGACTACAGATTTGGAATCAGCATGCCAATTTTAGTCTAAATAAGCTCAAAAATCTAACTCAACAATTTTTTTTTCTTCAAATTGTTCCCCAGTGTTATCTATTGTCTTTTGTATTGCTGTTAATGTTTCATGTATAATGTCTTTGCTTTTAAACAGTTAAAGTACAAAAATGGAGGTCAAAAGGGTGAACACGGGCCTCGTCAAAGACTAATGGTTTTTTTCCCTTAAAATTACTTTTGCGTTTGGCGAAATTCACTTTGGGGCGAGGGTTTTGGGCTAGACAATTTAAATCCCCAAAACTGAGGAACCACGTTAATAAATTTTGTTTGATACATGAGATAAAATTTTTTGTATACTTTGTGCATGCAGCCACACAAATACTACACTCATACAGGGAAAATTAAAAAAATACGTGGGAGGCACGGACAGCAAAGGGGTGAAGCTGGGAGGAGGGGAGAGGTTTTTCAATGGGGGGGAACAAAGCCAGCTGATCGGCGCCACCGCCCCGTCGCTTTGTTTTCACTGAAATCCCCGCCTCGTGTTACTGTTCGGCCCCCACCACCGAAAAAAACCCCCGCATTTCCCAAAACTTTTCGGTAAATCCCCACATTATCAACGGGAAAAAAAGTTCTTATACCTGTTTTTAAATACCGTATAAATGAAAATTATGGCCTACCTATGATCAACCTATGCATGGCCCCCTTCTTTGAGAGTTTAAATGGTAAAAGGAACATTCGGCAGTGAGAGAGAATGGCTCCCGAGTTTGTGTTGGTCCCCATGGCTTCCGTCCCCAAAACACCAACAATGTTCTCTGCTTCTGTACTTTGCAAGGTCCAGAAGGTTGAGAATTGCAGGTTCTTGGTTTTTCAGAGACCAGAGCTCACCGCGGGGAAAATGGTATAAGTATGCCGGAGGGGAAAAGCAAGGAGATCGATCACATCCTCGTTAGCACTCGTTGGAGGATCCCC
Source organism: Chionoecetes opilio (assembly GCA_016584305.1). Lineage (NCBI taxonomy): Eukaryota > Metazoa > Arthropoda > Malacostraca > Decapoda > Majidae > Chionoecetes > Chionoecetes opilio. The sequence goes on from JACEEZ010005871.1 coordinate 31,363, forward strand.
CAAAAACTGCAGGGTTTAACGGAGTGCTGAGTTCTTTGGGAACGGATCACAGACTTTGTTGTTGCTACACTTAAGCTTCATGTCAAGTCCAGAAAATCTCAAGAGGTAACCATACTGTGTTTCATCTTGAGAAACTGAAGGACTTGCATGTGCTAAATGAGTATGCGGTGGCAGTCCTCGAATCGATTTGATGTGCTCGGTGCTCTCGGGGACCCTGTAGAACTGTGGGATCCCTTTCAAACGTGAAACTCTACCGGCTGCCAAGGATGTATTGGGGAGCGCCCGAGGTCAAGACGTGGTTTTGTCCTCGACGGAGCGCTGGAGAAAATCGAGGAAGTCGCACTGCCAGGCTGGCTGGAACCGGGACCAGCACAGGCTCTGTTCACGCCGGACTAAAACCCTCCTGAGAGAGAAAAGGGAAAGAGGTATGTCAGGAGTCTTGCTGAGGATGTCGAGGGTCATTTGAACGCTAATGACCTCCGACCCGCCTACCGAGCCCTGAAGAAGCTCCGTTCCAAGTCTCCTTCTTGGGCAGGTTGTTTATTCGAACAGCAGATTGGGCGCCTCGTGTCAGACTGGATGGGCAGATGGCTCGTTGGGCTGAGAAACTTTGGGCATTGTTCACGGTGAACCCTCCAACTGAGCAGCTTCACACCACGGGGTTTACAGCAGTGGATGCCGATCCTCCCATTGACGAAAGCGCACCCTCTCTTGACGAAGTCAGAGAGGCTGTAGAAAAGTTGAGGGTGGAAAGGCAGCTGGTGTTTGTAATATCAGTTGCGGAGCTCCTCAAAGCTGGGGTGGGCCATGATCCATGGGTTGCATGCTGTCCTGACTGCCGTGTGGCAATCAGGGACCATTCCTCCTGACGGAAAGGGGGCTGGTCGTCCCTATCTGGAAGGGAAGGGGACCGTCAGGACTGCAAAAATTACCCCCGGTAATTCACGCTCAGCACCAGCGAGGTGCTTGCCTACTATTGCTGACCTCGGATTTTGCAGCCATTCTGGTGAAGCATCAGAGACCTCCCGCAGTCCCCTGGGTTCACGCCCGGTAAATCAAAAACGGACCGTATCCTAGCGCTTCGTGTCCTGGGGGAACGCCCACGTGAGTTTCGACAGGGTCTTGCAGCCCATGTTGATATCAAAAAGGCGTTTGCTCAGTGCTCGTGATCACTCTGGGATCTTCTGCGACTTCGAGGGATTTCCCGGAGGACATTGGTTTTTATAACTGGTCCCGTATTCTGGGACTGGAGGGGTGTGAGTGGGGGGCAGGTATCCGGCTTCTTCCTGTGAATCAGGAGTGAGGCAAGGGGGCGTCCTTTCCCCCCACTTTTTCAACGCTTGTATGGCTGGGGTTTTGGGCAGGGTTTTAGATCAAAATGATTTGGGCATCCGTCGGCAAACCCCAAATCACTGATCTTGTTTTTTTTCCGGAAGCTAATCTTTGCTGGTCGCTGGAGGTTTTTCCCGGTTGGCTCTCGAGGCCTGCACGAGGAGGCAAAGCCTTTGGGGCTTGAGGGCTCCTGGCTCAAGACCAAGGTCCAGGTGTTTGGAGACTTACTAGATGAAGCAGTACAGTCCTGTTCATGCGTGTGGCGAGGACATTGAGATCTTGGAAAGTTTTACATACCTTGGTAGCGCAGTCCATAATGACGGCGGGTTTAAACGTCAAGAATCTTACGGCGGATTGGCATAGCCCACGGTGTTTATGGACTCGCTCAGGCGGGAGTTTTTGGGCGTTGTCGGTACCTGTGCAGGAGGACAAAGATCCGGATCTTCAAATCGCTTGTGATCCTTGTCTTACTCTATGGTTGTGAGACATGGACACTAAATAGTGACTTGAAGAGACGAATAAATGCCTTTGGTAATAAATGTCTTCGCAGAATCATGGGTATCGCTGGGTTTATTACGTGTCAAATCAGCGTTGCACTGTGAGACTGAATCGGGCCTATTACCTGCATAGTCCGTCAACGCCACTTCGGCTATATGGGCATGTGGCACCGCTACCCTGAAACCGATCCTTCTCATCGGTTGTATCTGTAAGAGACAATCCGGGGTGGAGGAGGCCAAGGGGCGCCCACAAAGGGTCGTGGCTGGGGCAAGTTGATGTTTCTTGTCGAGAGCTGCTTGGTATGGGAAAGAAGCCTGCATGGGAACTCGCGCGTGGTGACCCCCGGGAGTGGTGTCGTAGGGTGGGCGAGGCGACGCGCCCCCCGGCGTATGCCCCCAATGATTGATGATTGAACATGTCGGCGGAGATCTTGAACTTGATTTTGATAGTCGGCTGAGTCAGACAGTCATCGACATGTTTTGTTTACTAAGTCTCTCAAGGCACGAGCAGTGCATAGGTACTTTGCTATACAGGGAGGTCCCGAAGATACGAGCAGTTAGGTTCCACCTGGCATACACGTAAAGCGAAATCTCGTATAACGAAACACATAACTAATGGTAAAATATAGGTTTGGTTCCAGGACCCCATCAATTTATAAAAAATAAAAATAAATAAAAAAATGACATGTTTTTCAAGCTAAAATAAACTATAGCAAACACAACAAACACACAGCGCCTATATTACCTACACTGTACTACCTATTCTGTAGAAAAACCATTCTGAAAGAGAAAATAGCAAACAAAATAACAACTGCACATTAATTAAACATAAATGATGTCATCAAGCTCATCATCAGTCACCAGCCAATGACAAACTGTTTTTAAAAACTTCGACCAAACACAAGTCGCGAGAAAATATTTCTGGGGAAGAATGGCATGCCAGACTGCCTCTCCGCCCTCTGTCCCCGTCATCCCAAACTAATTCTCGTTTATTCGAATGCTTTGCGTTTTAAGGAGTTTTATGTATCAGATAGTAAAATATATAAGTAAAAAACCTGTGTTTGCTAGTGTTTTGGTGTTAGAAGTGTGTATGTGGGTTGAATAGTAAAATTTGTGTTATGGGGCGGTGGGGCCGCGGCAAAAATTTCTCCGGGCACTCACTGCCCCAGCATCACCTCATCATAACATCTTTAAATCACCCTTATTTAAGGTGACACACCGGGGTGCTACATTGATTTAGATATGGCACGTGTATATAACATCTCACCATAAGCACTAAGTTGTATAATAACGAGTAAAAAGACTTTTAAAGGGGGACCGACAGGTTGCCGATTAGTAATTCCGTATTTATTATCTGATTCAATTGAAATTTGCCACAGTTATAGGGTACCCTACACTGTATGTACCCAAGAAATTTCATAGAATTGGCCAATTATTTACCGCGTTAGAGCTAAATTAGTGCGAAAATGAACAAACTTCCTTAAACTAAAAACAACTACATATTTATCCTATGACAACGATATGCATATCATGGAAGGCTTGATTTTCTCTACAAGAACCATGAGCCCACATTTTTAATGAGTTCTAATTATCGAATTAGGGCGTGCAAATTTGCAATGACTAATTTTGGTAAAATTTTTTTTTTCATAGACAAATTGTAATGATAATGGAAATAGAAAATCTAATCCTGTCATGTAGCGCTAATCACGCCTCTTTCCAGTGATATGCTATCGTTGTTCTAGGACGAATGTCTGGTCTATTTTAGCATAATGTGCAAAAAACTAGTGTTTTCAGAAAACGCTCTCAAGTCAAACCATATTTTATTCAACTTAGTTACAGATTACATGTTGCTGCTGTAATTTTTTTCATTGAAATTTTTTTTTTTTTTTTTTTTTTGAATTCATTTTTCATTTATTCATTGCAAATAAGCATTTCGCTTCTTTCGCTATTGGTGGCCATCAGGGGTCTCCTACTACGCCCGAGGCCGAAATCGACCCGCTTTAAGGTTTGAAATAAGGCCATTTTTGAGGCCTATGGATACGGATGCAAATTTACACTACCAGTCGAAAACCTATGCCCCAAGGTGTAAATCCGGTGTTGTCAGAATTTGGTAAATTTCTCGATTTTGGCCTCACCAAGGGGTCGTCCCCTTAAGCCTGCCCAAACCTACAGTGGCGGAGGAGGTGGCGGCTGCAGCGGCCAGCCGCCACTCAAAACTTTTGAGTAAAAACCCGCCGTCATCCGCCTCACCTGTGCCTTCCTGAAGAAGACAGTCAGCTCCCACGCCTGTGATAGCACCATAGGATATCACCAGGGATCATAGGATTCCTCAAGGGGTTCTCGCTCCGCTACTAAATATTACCAAAGACATCTATCTCCCTTGGTCTAGTGGTGTTGATATCCACCTCACGGGCTTCATGGGCTGGCTCATGCTGCTGCTGCTGCTGCCAAAGGCCGCGTTGCCAAACGTGGATGAGTCCCTTGCTTGTATTTCATCTCTTTTCTCATATACAGGGAGGTCCCGTTATACGAGCATTCGGTATACGAGAATCCGATGATACGAGATGTGTAAATTAGGGTCTATTTTCAATATACGAGATCGAAAATCCAATGATACGACATTTAAACTGGGGTGAGTAAAATTATCAAGTACAAAATGCGCGCCCTACCACTCCCTGGCTGGACAAAGGGGGATTTGGTTGACCCCAGTGAGGTCACCCCTAGCAAGCCGTGACCTGAAGGGTAATTAAGCATATGGTGCAGCCTGACATTTAGGGGTAATTAGCAGGTGTGCGGCCCCAACCTTGGGACCGCAGTCAGGTCACCCCTAGCAAGGCATGACCTGAAGGGTAATTAAGCATATGGCACGGCCTGACCTTTAGGGGTAATTAGCAGGTGTGGGGCCCCAACCTTGGAACCGCTACACTACCTTCTCTTGTATCACGTGGCGTCCCATACATTACAACGTCTTTTTTTGCTTGTTGTGCATGTTTTATGTTTAATTAATGTGCAGTTATGTTATTTTGTGTGCTATTTTCTCTTTCAGAATGCTTTTTCTACAGAATAGGTAGTACAGTGTGGGTAATATAGACGCTGTGTGTTTGTTGTGTTTGCTATAGTTTATTTTAGCTTGAAAAACATGTCTTTTTTTTTTTTTTTTTTTTTTTTAATTGATGGGGTCCTGGAACCAAACCTATATTTTACCATTAGTTATGTGTTTTGTTATACGAGATTTCGCTTTACGAGTATGCCAGGTGGAACCTAACTGCTCGTATCTTCGGGACCTCCCTGTATATGAATGATATCCATCCAAATGCAATCATATGTCTACATTCACCTAGAGAAATGATATTTCATAGCATGCCAAACAATAATAAGCGAGCCTGGAGACTTCCTACCTCTGCTAATACCAGTCTCGAGCAGTCGTTGGCCAGTCTGCACGTTATTTTCAGATTGATTATCGTACAACCTTAGGTAAAATCATATAGTCAGTAAATGTTTATAATTTTAGTAAATAACTTGTAATTTACTTTAGTAAATAACTTGGTAATTTTACTCACCCCAGTTTGAATGTCGTAACATTGGATTTTCGATCTCGTGTATTGAAAATAGACCCTTATTTACACATCTGGTATCATCGGATTCTCATATATCGAATGCTCGTATAACGGGACCTCCCTGTACATATACTGTACATATTGTATTTATGCGAGTCTAAAGATTTCTAATGGGAAATGACATTTCATAAGGCTTGATATATATGAAACTTTGTAATGACATGATAGTGGTTCTAGCCCTTACTGTACAGTGTGCTTAGAGGCATTACATTTTTGACTTGCCCTTTGGTATACAGGATGCAGGATGGTTTCAAAACCATATTTTTTCTGGGAAAAGTGTGTCTTATACACCGAAAAATACGGTATGTAAATACAGCACACCTTACCCTAACATGTTTTAATTGAGTTAAGGGATTCAATCAGGTAAGTAAAGCCAGGTGAGTAAGTAACACATGACTGGCTCAAGGTGTACACAAGGGGGAGCTTGGTGGGAAGGAGGTGTGTATAAATAGGAGAGGCTCAATGTAGACCACTGCACTATGATGTGGTTGATGAGAATATCAAGGTTGGAGACCTCTGTACTGCACGTTGTTACGTTTTACTATAGTGTGTCTATTGTTGGAACTAAGACCACTCTCTTGTAGTGCATTTCATTAATTATTGATATGAATAGCGTATCTGTATCTAATGTGTGCCAGAGAGCTTTGTCAATGTGAAACAGTGCCACCTCAGTTGGTTGATATGTATGTAAACTATTGCAAGTGGATATCTTTGTGACTTGCATATTAAAACCTTCATACAGTAGGGGGAGGCGGTAGCGGAGTGGTTAGCGTCTCCGACTGGCGTTCTCGGTGACCCGAGTTTGATCCCCGAAGAAATCCAAAACCTTTCTGCACCGTCGAGTGGCCTAAGAACACCCACATGCCCTGTCCATCAACTCTACCTTCGATTGCGAGTGCATCGGATGACACAGGGGGGCGACATGAGCCTCTAATCACAGGCGTCACTATAAAAATCCTGCCTGCGCCACCACGGGCGAGGACCAACCATCACACCCCTCAAGTGAACCCCCAGAGACTACCATATGATCACTGGATCACCACTGCCTACAGGTGCTATAGGAAAAAAAAAAAAAAAAAAAAAAAAAAAAAAACCCATCTTTGGTATATACTCTATATGTTTAGGGGAGTATATAGAGTATATGTAGGGGTATATTCAGGGGAGGCGGTGGCAGAGTGTTTAGTTCCTGCAAGTGGCGTGCTCGATATGCCGAGTTTGATCCATGAGAGTTGTCAAAATCTTTCTGCAATCGGCGAGTGGCCAAAGATCACTAACATGCTGCCCATTATCTCCACCTTCAACGCCGAGTGTATCAGAGGACACAGGGGGGAGGCAACATGAGCCTATAATCATATGCGCCACTATAAATAAATCCTGCCTGCCCCAAACCCACGGGCAGGGCCCTCGACAGCAGAAAACTTTTGGAGGCCCCACCCCTTTAAAAGGGGCATAGGCCTAAATGTAATGAAAATATATATTTATACTCCAGAAGGGTCTTGTGGTATGTTTTATTATACTGTAGTAATGACTAGCCTAACATTATGTTAGTGCCCATGATGAGACGTGAAGTAATTTTATATTTTCTCTTTTGAAGGAGCCAGTGTTTACTACATAGGCCAAGAAAAAGATGAACAACCAGTAAAAAAGAGACTTCTTGTAGAAAATAAAGAAGAAATGAAGTTTGTTCTACATGAGGGACACGATGAAAGGGGACATCCAGGCACTCGTGGCACTCAAGAAAAAGTTAGCGATCAGCATTATTGGTGCACAATTACTGAAGATGTCAGAGAATTTGGGAAATTTTAAATAGTAAGCAAGAAATCAATGCTTTCTCATTGGGCACTTTGGTTTAGCATGAATAAAAACCCCCCCCCCTCCCCCTATGATTTAAGTGGTTTAGCTTTTCTGCCCCAAATCTCTCTCTCCTCTCTCCTCTCCTTTTCCCCCCCTTTCCCTCCTCTCTCTTCTCTCTCCTCTCTCTCCCTCTCTCTCCCCCTCTCTCTCCTCTTCTTTTCTCTCTCTCCCCTCCCTCTCTCCCCCCTCCTCTCTCTTTTTCTCTCTCTCCTCTCTCTCCCCTCTCCCTCTCTCTCTCTCTCTCTCTCTCTCTTCTCTCTCCCCCTCTCTCTCTCTCTCTCTCTCCCCTCTTCCCCCTCTCTCCTCTCTCTCCCCTTTTCTCTTCCCTCCCCTCTCTCCTCTTTTCTCTCTCTCTCTCTCTCTCTCTCTCCTCTCTCTTCCCCCTCTCTCCCTCTCTCTCTCTCCTTCTCCTTTTCTTTTCTCTCTCCTCTCTTTTCTCTCTCTCTCCCCCTCTCCCCCTCTCTCTCTCTCTCCCCTCTCTCTCTCTCTCTTTCCTCTCTTCTCTCTCCCCCTCTCTCTCTCTCTTCTCCCCCTCCTCCTCTCTCTCTCTTCTCTCTCTCTCTCCCCCTCTCTCTCCCCTCTCTCTCTCTCTCCCCTCCTCTCTCCTCTCCTCTCTCTTTTTCTCTCTCTCTCTCCCCCTTCCCCTCCTCCTCTCTCTCTCCTCTCTCTCCCCTCGCTCTCTCTCCTCTCTCTCTCTCTCTTCTCTCCTCTCTCTCTCTCCTCTCTCTCTCCTCCTCTCTTCTCCCCTCTCCTCTCTCTCTCTCTCTCTCTCTCTCTCTCTCTCCTCTCTCTTCTCTCTCTCCTTCTCTCTCCCCTCTCTCTCTCCTCTCCTCTCTTCTTCTCTCTCTCTCTCTCTCTCTCTCTCTCTCCTCTCTCTCTCTCTTTTCTCTCTCCTCCTCTCTCTCTCCTCTCTCTCTCTCTCTCTCTCTCTCTATATATATATATTTATAGTCGACCCTCGATTTAACGGACCTCAATTTTACGGATTTCGGATTTAGTGGACTCCATGCGCGAGACAAATTTGCTCGCAAGAATAGCATATCAGACCGCTTATCGCCGCTCGAATCGTCAACTCAACATTTTCTCGTTTTATTTTGGAATGCTTGGGTTTTCAGGAGTTTTATTGTATCAGCTATTAAGATATTTAAGAAAGGAGCCTGTGGTGCTAGTGATTTAGTGGTAGGTGTGTATGTGGGTTAAAATAGTGAATATTAGTATTACAATTTGTAATTACAATTACAATTACTTGACTGCAAACTGTCACACACACACAGCTGTTCGCCTGCACTGTTTTCGTCGATTGTAAACAAACATGGCTCCAACACTCAGGCAGGCAATCGCTGCTATACGCTTACTTATGTATATTGTCAAACGTAGACAAGCATAACTAGCTAAAAACGCATAGATTCGTTCATGGTTGGCTCGTCGGAACTCGTCAGACTCGTCGTCTGACATCGACAGAAATAGAGCTTATGTGACAGCGCCTTTTAAGCCCCATACACACTACCACTCATCACCGTCGGCGCTTCCCGTCGATCGACTGTTCGTTACTCAAAAGTGGCAGTGTGGACAGGATGCCGACGAGCAAAATTTAACCGAATGGACACAACTCTGGCAACGGCATTGCTCGGCGGCAAGCACCGACGGGAAGCGCCGACGGTGGTGAGTTGTTGTGTGGCTTAGTGTCCGCCAGGCGGAGCGCATGTTTACAAGCTCAGTTTAAGCTGTGTTCACCGTGAGACTAGCTGTGTTTTTGCCTGTTATTCAGTGTTTTTTATGCTTATTTAGACTTGTTCAGTGCAGTGATGTCATTATGGCATCGAATGAGAAGGGAAGTGATAAAAGAAAGCGTGTGAATCTTATTGCAGAGAAATTATAACTCATTGAGAAGGTGGAATCTGTTTCAGTCGCCCGGCGGGTGTCTGATGATAAATGGGTAAAGAAACAACTTGAGTGATATTCACAAGTCTAGGACAAACTCAGAAAAAATTTATGCTGTGAAATTTCAATGCTGATGAAATAAGGATGTGTAGTGGTCAAAATGACCATCTACCCCATTGTTACCATTATGTAGTGCCCCCCTTTGGGGAGTGTACTCTACAGTCCTGGTTAAAACCCCCTCCCACCACCCACATTAAGTGGGGAAAAAATATATGAATGAAAAAAAATAAAAGATTTAAGAAATATGTAATTTATTGGTTGGAAAACTGAATGAAAACCGTGTTAATTTATATTTCTAATTATAATATATTTAACTCTTTACTGTCTCACTTGGTAATTATTATAAAATTCAAAAGTTTATCTTAAATAATTAAGTCTTCCTTCCCTCCTAGCGATCCCAAATGCGAATGCTCAATCGTTATCCTAATATAGTTTACTATCTTTGGTAACTTCGGTTGCACTGTCACCCTTAACGTACGCACAGGTATGCTCAAGTCGTTATCCTAATATAGTTTTACTATCTCTGGAAACTTCAGTCGCACTGTTACCCCTTAACGATACGCACATGTAATGCTCAAGTCGTTATCCTAATTAATGTATACGTAGTCTTTTCCCACTTCCAACTGTTTCCCTCTCACTTATTTTTCTTTTTCCCCTTCTTTCTCCTTGTCCTCACACGGCTGGCTGTGACATTTTGGGTAGTTGCCCCCCTCTGCTAATTTGTGAGCGCATGGCCCTAGTCCCCAACAGCATCCTACCTTGGGCCCCTTTACCAAGGGCGAGAATATCACCTCCCCACAGGCACTTAACTCATGAACGTCGAGCTGCTTCAAAAATTATCCTAACCTAGAAACCCCGTTCTCCACCTCGTTCGCTACGTGCCCTAATTACTACTGCTTAAAAATATAAGCCTAACCAGTGATTCGGGAAATGAGGCGTGGGGGAAAAATTTTCCTCGTTAGCTTATTGATACTTGTGTTTTTTCATCTCTTCCCCTATTAATGTAATTTCTCGCGTTACAATAGGAAAGGATAATACATTCCCTTTACAAATAGAAAGTTCCTCAGAGTAAAGAGCTTGAGGAGCAGTTTTCAAGTGGTATGTTCAACAGCGATCAGTGAATGTTAAGGTGCTGGGGTAGAGATCACGCAGCTGCAGAAAAACTTGCTCGTCCTCATACACTGCATCCTCATACAACACAGTTTTATGGGTGACAAAAGCACGCCGTGTTGTACAAAATCGTGTTGTACGAATCATGAAACCCATGGTTTTTTTTAAATTATTGTGGACACCCTCCGAAAAGTTGTCTTTTTTTTCCCCCCTATTACACATTGCAATACACACAACCCCTCGTTTTCCCCGGGTATATCGGATTTTTTCCGGTCAAACCAATCTGGGGATATGTCAGAGTCCGGACAAAAAGGGCCCGGGGCCAGTCCCCTAAATCAACAAAGTTGTCCGGCGGTCCCCAGCGTTCCCAGAACTCCGTAATCCAAAGAGATTTAAACCCCCGGGGAATCTGGCTCGTATTTTTTTTTTCTTTCACTGGTTGAGCTTGGGCTAGCCAGACGGGGAGAGAAACATCAACTTTTAGGGGTAACCATAAAATTTACGGGAGACCTTTTTTTTCCTTTTTTTTCTTTTTGGGGTGATTTTAATGTCCCCATTATCTGCTGCGCTGCCCCGGCTGTGCTGCCGGCTTTGGGTGAGCGCCCTGAAAATATTTTTTATATCTTTACTCCTATGTAAAGAATAAAAGCAATTCAAAAAGTGTTATAAAGTCTAAAATTTTAAATAGAATATGAAATTTCTAGCAACCAAGCCCTAAAGACGAGCCCCGGATACTTTTCTACCTTTTTCTAATTTCCCTCCCCAAAGCGTGGGCGATTAACCAAAACCCTGTGTACGCTAGTCACTGTTTTTTCCTCCCAAAAAGCTCATGGTCTGGGTTTTGGGTTTTAGATTATTCTCATTTATTTCAAGTGTGGGCGGACCAAATTCACATGTAAATGCCATTCCCTTTACCTCCCAATATGCTACACATTTTGGTTTGTGTGTTTTTTCTCAAATTTTTTTCCCAATTTTAAATTAATTTTTTTTTCCCCTAATTTTTTTCCCCCTTTTGGGGGAAAACCCTCGCCATAACGGACAAACGGCTTTAACCCGACCCTCCTTTTAACCCCTTTGTCCGTTATATCGGGTTTGACTGTATATATATATTTTATATATATATATACATAATATATATTATGTATATATATATATATATATAAAATATATATATTTTAAAATAATATATTTTATATATATTAAAACCAAATAGGAGAGTCACTAGAGGGAAAAATGCGGGATGAAACGGGGGAGTAAACAAAATTCCCATTGGTTGGGGTTGTAGAATGCTAACAACCAGAATTCATTGCATTCTTTTTTTATTTTCGGTAAAGAATTGCCCCAGATGCAGCGTCGGTAAAAGAAAAAAACCCAAAGTCCAAGGGTTACTTTTTATCAAACCCAAGGGGGAAATGGGATGTAAATTGGAAACCCGGACCTGATGGGCCCCTTTCCCAGCCAAAAAAAGAGGGAAAAAATTTCGGTTTTCCCAAGGGCGACTTCTTCACTAAAGGGGGAGTGGGATTCCTCACAACCAAACATGGCCTACCATTGCCCGGGCCATTATCAATGATACATCCCCCTGGGGCCTCCTAAAAATTTTTAACTGCTCAAGGGACAGAGCTTGGGAAATGAGGTAACCAAAAGTTTTGTTTTGTGTATCAATGATTATGACCAATTTAAAAAAAATATAAATCTAAAACATTGACATGTTTGAGATTCTTAAACTTATTTATATTATATATATTTTATTATATATATATAATAATATAATATAAAATATTTTATATTATATATATATTATATATTTTAAAATTATATAAAATATATATATATATGGTGTGTTTTTTTTTAAGGGCAAAAAGAATATTCTGACTCTACTAAACATCAAGCACTTGATAACAGCAGCATCCAGCTCAAGGTCAAATGAACAGAGTGAAAGAACTAATCAAGCTGTAACGACTGCTTTAGACGAATTCTGCAAAAGACTGGATGACTGGGATTTGTAAGTAACCAAATAGCAATATCCTTAGTTGCCACTTTAAATGTCCAACTCTCAAGGCTGTCTGTGTATTGGAAAATTAAATTCATAGAGTTCATGTCAATCTGCAAGAGTCATAGTTGTTGTTGTTGGTTCCTCAGGCTGCCTGGCTGAACAGCCCCGAGCTCCTAAGATAGGCCATGGCCTGAACCGGGTTTTTTCCCACAGGGACTTCATGGAGTGTATGTTACAATAGTCATAGTCAACAATAGTAGGAGTGGGAATCTGAGAAACAAACATTTAATAATCAATATTTTTGTTTCATGGGTCCCAAGGTGGCCTGGTGAATAGAATGTGTGTTACGGAGGTTGTAGTGACTCCAAGGTTGGCCGTCACGCCACCTGGCTAATTACCCCTAAAGGTCACGCCACACAACTGTGGTGACCTGACTCCGCCGTGACCCAAATTCCCCCAGCACCTCGCGCTCCTTGCCTTCGCGACAAGGAACCGGCAGTTAACTCCCGGCCACCACAGAGAGAGCACACACGCCTTCTTTCTGTGTTTCTGTGTTCCTCCGTGGCCTCCCTCCGCTGTACAGGGAGGTCCCGTTATACGAGCATTCGGTATAACGAGAATCCGATGATACGAGATGTGTAAATTAGGGTCTATTTTCAATATACGAGATCGAAAATCCAATGATACGACATTCAAACTGGGGTGAGTAAAATTATCAAGTTCAAAATGCTCGCCCTACCACTCCCGGGCTGGACAAAGGGGGATTTGGTTGACCCCAGTGAGGTCACCCTAGCAAGCCGTGACCTGAAGGGTATTAAGCATATGGTGCGACCTGACATTTAGGGGTAATTAGCAGGTGTGCGGCCCAACCTTGGGACCGCAGTCAAGTGGTCAAGTGGTCAAGTCAGTCAGTGGTTCCAAGGTTGGGGCCGCACACCTGCTAATTACCCCTAAAGGTCAGGCCGCGCCATATGCTTAATTACCCTTCAGGTCACGCCTTGCTAGGGGTGACCTGAAGGGTAATTAAGCATATGGCGCGGCCTAACCTTTAGGGATAATTAGCAGGTGTGGGGCCCCAACCTTGGAACCACTACACTACCTTCTCTTGTATCACGTGGCGTCCCATACACTACAACGTCTTTTTTGCTTGTTATGCATGTTTTATGTTTAATTAATTTGCAGTTATGTTATTTTGTGTGCTATTTTCTCTTTCAGAATGCTTTTTCTACAGAATAGGTAGTACAGTGTGGGTAATATAGACGCTGTGTGTTTGTTGTGTTTGCTATAGTTTATTTTAGCTTGAAAAACATGTCTTTTTTTTTTTCTCTTTTTTTTAAATTGATGGGATCCTGGAACCAAACCTATATTTTACCATTAGTTATGTGTTTCGTTATACGAGATTTCGCTTTACGAGTATGCCAGGTGGAACCTAACTGCTCGTATCTTCGGGACCACCCTGTACTTATACATACTTCCGCCGTAATAAACTTGTGTGTGAACTTAGTGCTTAGTGTAACCCGTGTCTAGCCAAGTACATACTACAAGGTAATAAGCCTGGAATTTACATGTGGGTTTACATACCCAACCTGCCCAATGGGCCAGAAAGATCCCTTCTTCTCTCATTCATGGTTACATTCATTTGGAGGCCATTCAACACATTGAGGAATCAAAAAAAGAATTGATAGATATGAAAATATTTATATCCAAGCTCAGCATGAACATAGTATCATACATGTATTATGTTTCACCTCTGAATATGGCAACTCGTATTCCCCTGTAATTTTTTCAGTGGTATAAGCAATTTCATGTATCAGTGAAGCATATACAGCCGGGTACTCTACAAAGCTACTGATCCATTACAAAGGGCATGACGTTATAAGAACAAAAGAACATAAGAAAATAAGGAAGCTACAAGAGGCCGCGAGGCCTACACGTGGTAGTTCCTGTCACCTAACACTACCTACATCCACCTTCCATCACCATCCATGAACTTGTCCAGCCCCTCTTTAAAGCTCCCCAATGACTCCGCACTAACTACCTGTCTACTGAGTCCATTCCAATCATTCACCACCCTATTTGTGAACCAGTTTTTCCCTATTTCCTTTCTAATCTACGCCCTTCAGCTTGAATCCATTACTTCTTGTTCTACCCTGGTTAAAAGCCGTAAGAACTTTACCTACCTCTCCTTTATTAAATCCCTTTATCCACTTAAAAACTTCTATCAGATCGCCCCTTACTCTGCATCTCTCGAGTGAGGTGGTAACTTTAATACTTAAATCTCATCTCATAACTAAAGTTACGCATTCCCTTGTATCATTTTGGCCATCCTTCTCTGCACTGATTCTAACAAGAATCCAAGAAACATATCCATCCTGTAATATGGAGACCAAAACTAAAACCGCATAGTCTAAGGTGAGGCCTGACTAGAGCCAGATAAAGCTTTAACATAACTTCAGCACTTCTACTTTTTAACACTTCTGGTAATGAATCCTAACACCTATTAGCTCTATTTCTAGCTTAAATACATTGTTTCCTAGGTCGGAGCTCCCCCTCGCTCCAAGATTTTTTTCACCTTCTGTCTTTCAGCGATACATTGCGTATGGTGGTATCTATTACCGGGTTCTTTCTACCAACATTCATAACGCTGCACTTATCAATTTTAAATTCCATCTGCCATCTAAACTGGCCCCACTCATTAAGTTTATCTAAGTCTCCCTGCAATATGTTTACATCAACGGGTGATCCAATAATCCTACCTACCTTAGTATCATCACAAACTTGCTGCTATCACTGTTAATCCCACTATCCAAGTCGTTGTGTAAATCAAAAATAGTAATGGACCCAAACAGACCCTTGTGGAACTCCACTTGTCACCTGTCCCCATTCAGATTTAGAAACCCTTAATTGTAACCCTTTGTTGCCTATTACTTAGCTAAGCTCTGATCCCAACGAAAAAACCTTCCCATTATTCCATGAGCCTTAAAGGGGAGAGTCCGCCGTGAAAATATGAAAATTATTTTTTCATATACGAATTTGAGTTATATGGTCTATGGCAACACCCTATCCCTTGGCTTTCGAATGGTGGGGAATTTTTTCAGCCGTACATAAAATTTTAAAAGCCATAGCGAGGGGCTTAAACTTTCAAAACTTGTAAAAAAAAAAAAAAAAAAAAAAAAAGGATTTTTTTTTTTTGGATAATTTTCCCATAAAATCAAAACTAAGCCTATAAAAAAAAAAACTCAGCAATCTTCAGGGTGAAGTTTGTTACCCAGGTAACATTCTGGAACACAATTTTGGATATGAAAAGTGCAAACTGTTCACAAAAATTTTTGGAACAAATGTATACATCCAAAAAAGGGCTAGAAAAGAGAGAAAAGAGAAGAATTACACTGAAAAAGACATTAAACAAGAAGAGGAAGACAGACAAAGGAAATTTCCCCGAAAGCTATGCACCTGGTGAATTTTGATCGAACCTTGCAACAAAGAGGGGCGTGGTGCGCCCTGACACCCTCGCCTTTGAGCGATTAATTAATACCTTTTTAAGGGGGGACAAGGTGCAGATCCTTTTTTTGCTCATTGATAAAGTGATATTACTGATCCCATAAAATTCATATATGCAAGTAGCATTGACAGTATAAGTACCTTCACTGGAGCGCAGAAACTTTTGCAAAACTTCAAACGCGTTTTCCTCAAAACTAGTATAAAATTAACATAAAATTCATCTCTGCTTTTATTTTTTGGGACGATTTTCACGAAACTTTAGGACACACAAATCAAATATCATAGATAAATCTGTTCCCATTTTTTTTTTTTTTTACTCCTAGTTTTGATATATGGGAAAATTATCCTTAAAATTATTATTTTTTTTTTTTTTTTTTACAATTTAAAAAAAAATTCGAAAACAATTTTCAAAAAATTATCAGAACAAATTGTTAGAATAACAATGAATTATCAGATGCTCATGTCACAAGGAAATCGGTCAAAAAATGGCTGAGAAGAAGCAATTAAAAATTTCATCAAAAACTGACAAAATAGTTTCCTTAAATTTTTCAAATTTTTCCTTTCATCTGATCAGCTTGAAATTTTCATTGTGATAACAAGGGTACTAATATGCACAACATATAAATTATTCATGACCGTAGATGCAATTTTTAATCACAGCGGACTCTCCCCTTAACCTTATTTAAGAGTCGCTCGTTGTGGTACTTTGTCAAATGCCTTACTAAGTCAAAGTACATTATATCATAATCCTTATCATTATCTGCCGTCTCATAAACTTTCCTATAAAACTCAATAAATTGGTGAGACATGACCTACCCTTGGTGAATCCATGTTGTGAATCATTGGTCAAACTATGTTTATCTAAGTGCTCTCTAATGTTCTTTGCAATAATAGATTCCAATAATTTACCCACCACTGACGTTAGCTTTTTAGACTTACGGGTCGATAATTTGACTTTAGTCCTCTGTCTCCCTTCTTAAATATGGGAACAACATTTCCTTTCCTCCACAATAATGGCACATCGCCTATCTCAACCGATTTTCTAAAAATTTGCACTAACGACTCACTAACAACCTCCTTGCATTCCTTTATACCCTGGGATACACTTCATCTGGTCCTGGCGATTTAAAATTCTTCATTTTATCTATACCCTCTTCCACCATTTCCCTAGTTATCACAATATCTTTTGAGTTCCTCCTCATCGCTTCCTTTGAACACTATCTTTCATAAGAACACTTTCCTCCTTATGATCACTATCAGGTATCGTCTGTATATTCTCCTCCGTAAAAACACTTAAGAAATAATCATTTAGACTTACACATATCTGTATTTAAGACCTCACCCTTTCCTGACCTTAATGGCCCCACTAATTCCCTCGTCTTGGTTTTATATCCTGATTAAACCCTTTGGGTTGCTTTTCGCCTGTCCTGCTACTTTAATCTCATAACTGTTCTTAGCTACTCTTGTTAATCTCTTCACTGTCCTTGCCATCACGTTATACTGTTCTTTGCTCACCAGTCCAGCCTTGAACCTTAAATACATGTTTCTTTTTACTCCAATGTTGTGTTATAACTAGTGGTCATCCATTTCGGGTCACTCTTTCTAGACCTTATTTCCCTATAAGGAATAATTTTTTCTGTCCGTCAATTGAATTCCTTACAAATAAGGTATAATCCCCCTCCGCCCCGACCTCACTTTCAGCTTTGTCGGCGCTGACCTTGAAACATTCCTTTATCCTACTCACCTCGTTAATCACTTGCAGGTGTTTTTCTAATCCTGTATAATTGGCCTTTCCAGCTGTCACTGCTGACCTTGGAACATTCCTTACCCTCTATCCCAACCCCCCGCTAATCTCCACCAGGTGTCTTCTTAATCCTTCATAATTGGCCTTTCCAGCTGTCATCGCCCTGTCCTTATCTTGGGAAATTTCTTCCCCTCCATCCCACACCTCTTATTTATCACCTCCAGGTGTCTTCTTAATCCTGCATAATTGGCCTTTCTGAAATTAGGTATTCCTTGTTTATTGACACTTAATTTTCCAACTTCCCATTTTAACCAAAAATCTGATTTCATAATGGTCGCTATTATCTAACTTTCCACTGACCTCCACATCTGTAACTAAATCTTCTCTGTTTGTCAGTAATAAATCTAGAATATTATCTCCTCTAGTAGGCTCCTTGATTGCTTGGCTTAGGAAGTTATCCTGGATTTATTTAAACAATTCATCTGCGTCGCTGTCTCCTATAATTAAATTCCAGTCTATATTCCTAAGATTAAAATCTCCCACTACGCATAGTCGATTATATCTGCAAGCCTTGTTTATTTCTTCCCATATAGGAGCTGAATCCTCTTTACATAAGTTTGGAGGACTATACACTACACCCAAAACCATTTTCTCAGTTCCCTCTGTAACCTCCACCCATATAGACTCTATGCTGTCATCTGTTTTTATAACATTATTAACACAACACTGCAATGTATCTCTTGCATAAAGTGCAACTCCTCCACCTCGCCTGACTACTCTGTCCTTGTGAATAACTTATACCCAGCTATCTCGACTTCCGATCAAATACCTTTCCTGACATATTTAACCATGTTTCTGTTAATGCTATTATATCAAAATCCTCTACACTATTTATTCCTCTCAGGAAGTCTATCTTGTTTAAATACTCCTACAGTTTGTATAGTAAACCTTCAAGCAACTCCTCTTCTTTTTGTCCATTTTCCCTTTAGCTTTAACTAAACCCCTCCTCTCTCCCTTCTTACGAATCACTTTAGTTCCCTGCCTTCTGAAACTCCTCCTAGTGTCGCAAGTTTCCTTTACCCCGACCCCAGTGTCTAATCCCCGTATTCTATCTTAAAAAAGCCTGCAGTGCATCTACCTCCCTTTCAAGGGATTCAGACAAGATCTGAACTCCTTTCCTCGAAAAGTGTACCCCATCCCTGCGGTAGAGGTGGTTATGCCCGAAAAAGAGGTCCCAGCTGTCGACAAAGGCCCAACCATTGGCTTTGCAATGAAGTGCCAGCCGGCAATTCAAAGCAATAGCCCTCTCCAATTATTATGGAGAACAACGTTATACGAACTGAAGGTTTTATGGAGAATATTTATTGGGACCTACCTACCCCGGGGGAGGTGTATCCAGCTTCTTTCCTGTTAATACAGGAGTGAGGCAAGGGTGCATCCTTGCCCCATCACTTTTCAACACTTGTATGGACTGGGTATTGGGCAAAGTTGTAGATCAAAGTGATTGTGGAGCATCCCTCGGCAACACCAATTCGATCACCAACAAGATCACTGATCTTGTTTTTGCCGATGATGCCATAATCTTTGCTGAGTCGCTGGAGGTCCTGGTCATGGCTCTCGAGGCGCTGCACAAGGAGGCAAAGCCTTGGGACTTGAGTCTCCTGGCTCAAGACCAAGGTCCAGGTGTTTTGGAGGCTTACTAGATGAAACAGTACAGTCTGTTCATGCGTGCGGCGAGGACATTGAGATCTTGGAAAGTTTTACATACCTTGCTAGCACAGTCCATAATGATGGCGGATCACGTCAAGAAGTCTTACGGCTGATTGGAATAGCCCACGGTGTTATGGACTCGCTCAGCAGGAGTATTTGGCGTTGTCGGTACCTGTGCAGGAGACAAGATCCGGATCTTCAAGTCGCTTGTGATCCCTGTCCTTACTCTATGTTTGTGAGACATGGACACTAAATAGCGACTTGAAGAGACGAATCGATGCCTTTGGTAATAAGTGTCCTTCGCAGAATCATGGGGTATCGCTGGGATGATTACGTGTCAAATCAGCGATTGCACCGTGAGACTGAATCCGGCCTATTACCTGCATAGTCTGTCAGCGCCAACTTCAGCTATATGGGCATGTGGCACGCTACCCAGAAACCGATCCTTCCCATCGGGTTGTATCTGTAAGAGACAATCCGGCGTGGAGGAGGCCAAGGGGGCGCCCACAAGGCTCGTGGCTGGGGCAAGTTGATGTTTTCTTGTCGAGAGCTGTTTGGTATGGGAAAGGAGCCTGCATAAGAACATAAAGAAATAAGGAAGCTACAAGAGGCCGCGAGGATAAAATAAGGAAGCTACAAGAGGCCGCGAGGCCTACACTGGTGGTAGTTCCTGTCACCTAACACTACCTACATCCACCTTTCATCCCCATCCATGAACCTATCCAGCCCTCTTTAAAGCTCCCTAATGACTCCGCACTAAACTACCTGTCTACCGAGACCATTCCATTCATTCACCACCCTATTTTTGAACCATTTTTTCCCTATTTCCTTTCTAAATCTACGCTTTCCAGCTTGATCCGTTACCTTCTTGTTCTAAACAGCCCTCGTTAAAAACCGTAAGAACTTTTCCTACCTCTCCTTAATGGGGTAGATGAGAGCATGGGGACTCGCGCGTGGTGACCCCCGGGAGTGGCGTCGTAGGGTGGGCGAAGCGACGCGCCCCCTGGCGTATGCCCCCAATGATTGATTGATACCTACCCCTAAAAAAAACCTAGCTATCTGAAATGAGGTAAATGTAATATAGAAAATGGTGTTTCAAATACTTCATATAGTATATATATATTATATTATTAAATACTACCTGATGAATAGTAGATAAACGCTGTGAATTGCAAGAAAAAAAATGATGAACATGATTCATCTCGCGAATTTTGTGGCGTCTGGTTGAACAATAAGGACAATGGTGGCGTTGCTGTGTGGGTATATGAAATGAACGCGTGGGAGGCGGGTGGTTCAAATCTTGTTGCATGGGTGGCGTATGAGCGCAGGGAGAGGTAGAAAGAAAAAGGGAGAGGATGAGAGAGAACCGCACGGGTGGCGGGTGGAGGAGAGAGAGAAAAAGAGTGTGTGTCGTGCTTACGCATTGGTGCACGTATTTCATAACGTTCTACAAACCTTGATTTTTGCCCTGCAAGGCATCGTACCACGAATTTGATTGTGTACCGTAGCAGCGTTAAACGGGACCCCAGCGTAGTTTAGATGTTAAATTGTGATTTAACCCTAATCCAACTTTTCCTTGAATAATGTACATTTCAGAAGTACTTGCTGGGTCTTACTGGGATGCAATATGATATAGAAAATGGCTGGTTTCATTAATACTATATATATATATATATATATATATACAGTCAACACTCTATTTAACGGACTAAAAGGGGGAAGAAGTGGTCCGTTAGAGCGAGGGTATTTTCCCAAGGGTGTGAAAATATAGAAAAAAAACAGGAAAAATTGTGAAATAAATGAAAAATAATCACAAACACAACCAGACCGTGTAGCTATGCTGGGAGGTAAACAGTGACTGGCGCTACATCAAGGATTTGGCACACTTGCCCACGACTGTTCGGGACTGGTATTAGGAGAGGTAGTAAGTATCCAGGATCGCTCATTACTGCTTGGTATGCTATGAAATATCATTATTCTAGGTGAATGTAGACATATAATCGCATTTTAATGGCTATTATTCATTCATATGAGAAAAGATATGAAAGTACAAGCAAGGCGCTCATCCACACCTGGCAGCACGGCCACGGCAGCAGCAGCAGCATCATAAGACATTATATTCACCCCAAAATGAGATTAAAAGGAAGAAAACTCATTCAGTCGTTGTCGTTTGGAGAGGCAAGATGTGTGAGGAGGCAGCTCCATGTGTGTTGAGTCAGGTCCATTAAGTGGGCAGGTGCAGAGATTAGCGTTGACATGGCTAGTGGAGGCGATGGTGTTGTTATTGTTGTGGAGGAGGGTGTTGTGGAGGTGTGGAGTGGGAGGAGAAGTGGAGGAGAGGGTGAAGTGAAGGAGGCCGAGGTGGAAGCGAGTGTGGTAGATGGAGGGATAAGTGTCGAGGGGGAGTGTAGTGAAGGGGTTGCAGGGGGCGCTTCAGTTTGTTCTGGAGGCGATCGATGACCTGAAAAGGTACTTCGTAAGTGAAGTGAACGATTTGAAAAGTGTGGTGAGGAAGCAGGAGATAGAGATACGATCTCTTAAGTGTGGAGGTGGAGTGAGTGGAGGGACACATGCGAGGGATGTACCTGGAGGGGTACCAGAAGGAGACGTGCCTCGTGCTACTACTAAAGGAGTGGTCTCTAGTAAGTCCCCAAAGGGAATGGTGAATGGCAGGGGGTTTTGGCATGGTGGTACACACCCAAAGGAGAAAAAGGTCAACAATGACCATGTTGTGTGCACGAACCCCATTTCAGGTACTCTCGGGGCTGCAAGAGGAAGATACGGAGGTAAGGACGGTAGACGGTACATCATCCCCCGAAGTAAAATCTTGGTTGTCGGTGACAGCGGGTTTAGGCATCTCGACAGCAGGTTCGTGACGGAAGGGATGCGAAATGAAGTTGGTGAATTCCCCAGGGAAGGGGATAGGTTATGTTAGTGATAAGATAGTTGAGTGCATGGCGGATCAAGGGAAAACCCCCATCGTCTGCCTGAGTGCTGGGGGAAATGATTTTGAGTGTTAAGAAGTGAGAATTGCTACGGCAGTTCAAGGAAGCTGTAGGTAAAGTTAGGGACAGGGGGGGGTTTTCCCTGTGGTGGTGTGGTGTCCTTCCAAGATCTTTTTTGGGACGACTTGGGGTACTCCAGGGCTATTGCTTTAAAATTGCCGGCTGGCACTTCATTGCAAAGCCAATGGTTGGGCCTTTGTCGACAGCTGGTACCTCTTTTTCGGGCATAACCCCCTCTACCACAGGGACGGGGTGCACTTTTCGAGGAAAGGAGTTCAGATCTTGTCTGAATCCCTTGAAAGGGGGGGTGGGTTGCACTGCAGGCTTTTTTAAGATAGAGAACCGGGGAGTAGACACTGGGGTCGGGGTAAGGGAAACTTGCGACACTAGGAGGAGTTTCAGAAGGCAGGGAACTAAAGTGATTCGTAAGAAGAGAGAGAGGAGGGGTTTAGTTAAAGATAAAGGGAAAATTGACAAAAATAAGAGGAGGTGCTTGAAGGTCTACTATCCAAACTGTAGGAGTATTTTAAACAAGATAGATTTCCTGAGAGGAATAAATAGTGTAGAGGATTTTGATATAAAAGCATTAACAGAAACATGGTTGGATATGTCAGGAAAGGTATTTGATCCGGAAGTCGAGATAGCTGGGTATAAGTTATTTCACAAGGACAGAGTTGGCAGGCGAGGTGGAGTAGTTGCGCTTTATGCAAGAGATACATTGCAGTGTTGTGTTAATAATGTTATAAAAACAGATGACAGCATAGAGTCTATATGGGTGGAGGTTACAGAGGGAACTGAGAAAATTATTTTGGGTGTAGTGTATAGGTCTCCAAACTTATGTAAAGAGGATTCAGCTCCTATATGGGAAGAAATAAACAAGGCCTGCAGATATAATTGACTATGTGTGGTGGGAGATTTTAATCTTAGGAATATAGACTGGGATTTAATCATAGGTGACAGCGACGCAGATGAATTGTTAAATATAATCCAGGATAACTTCCTAAGTCAAGCAATCAAGGAGCCTACTAGAGGAGATAATATTCTAGATCTATTGCTGACAAATAGAGACGATATAGTTACAGATGTGAAGGTCGGTGGAAAGTTAGATAATAGCGACCATTATGAGATCAGATTTAGCTTAAAATGGGAAGTTGGAAAATTAAATGGCAATAAACATAAAATACCTAATTTCAGAAAGGCCAATTATGCAGGATTAAGAAGACACCTTGAGGTTATTAATAAGAGGTGTGGGATGGAGGGGAAGAAATTTTCCAAGGGTAAGGACAGGGCGATGACAGCTGGAAAGGCCAATTATGAAGAATTAGGAAGGCACCTGGAGGTAATTAGAGCGGTTAGACATGGAATTGTGGTCGGGGCTGAGGAGGTAATTAGAGTGGTTCGACATGGAAGTGAGTTCTGGGCTGAGGAGGTAATTAGAGCGGTTAGACATGGAAGTGAGGTCGGGGCTGAGGAGGATTATACCTTATTTGTAAGGAATTCAATTGACGGACAGAAAAGAAATATTCATTATAGGGAAATAAGGTCCAGAAAGAGTGATCCACAATGGATGACCACTAATATAAAACGCATTGGAGTAAAAAGAAACATTTATTTTAAGTTCAAGGCAGGATTGGTAAGCAAAGAATAGTATACGTGATGGCAAGGACAGTGAAGAAATTAACTCAAGTTGCTAAGAACAATTATGAGATTAAAGTAGCAGGACAGGCGAAAAATTACCCAAAGGGGCTCGGTCAGGTATATAAAACCAAGACAAGGGATTTAGTTGGGCCGTTAAGGTCAGGACAGGGTGAGGTCTTAAATACAGATGAAGATATGTGTAAAAGTCTAAATGATTATTTCTTAAGTGTTTTTACGGAGGAGAATACACAGACGATACCTGATAGTGAACTGATGTTCAAAGGAAGCGATGAGGAGAAACTCAAAGATATTGTGATAACTAGGGAAATGGTGGAAGAGGGTATAGATGAAATGAAGAATTTTAAATCGCCAGGACCAGATGAAGTGTATCCCAGGGTATTAAAGGAATGCAAGGAGGTTGTTAGTGAGTTGTTAGTGCAAATTTTTAGAAAATTGGTTGAGATAGGCGATGTGCCATTATTGTGGAGGAAAGGAAATGTTGTTCCCATATTTAAGAAGGGAGACAGAGGACTAAAGTCAAATTATCTACCCGTAAGTCTAACATCAGTGGTGGGTAAATTATTGGAATCTATTATTGCAAAGAACATTAGAGAGCACTTAGATAAACATAGTTTGATCAATGATTCACAACATGGATTCACCAAGGGTAGGTCATGTCTCACCAATTTATTGAGTTTTTTTTTTAGGAAAGTTTATGAGACGGCAGATAATGATAAGGATTATGATATAATATATCTGGACTTTAGTAAGGCATTTGACAAAGTACTACACGAGCGACTCTTAAATAAGGTTAAGGCTCATGGAATAGATGGGAAGGTTCTTCGTTGGATCAGAGCTTAGCTAAGTAATAGGCAGCAAAGGGTTACAATTAATGGTTCTAAATCTGAATGGGGACTGGTGACAAGTGGAGTTCCACAAGGGTCTGTTTTGGGTCCATTACTATTTTTGATTTACATCAACGACTTGGATAGTGGGATTAGCAGTGATATCAGCAAGTTTGCTGATAATACTAAGTTAGGTAGGATTATTGGATCACAGTCTGATGTAAACATATTGCAGGGAGACTTAGATAAACTTAACGAGTGAGCAGTCAGATGGCAGATGGAATTTAATATTGATAAGTGCAGCGTTATGAATGTTGGTAGAAAAAACCCTGGTAATAGATACACCATAAGCAATGTATCGCTGAAAAGATCAAAAGGTGAAAAAGATCTTGGAGTGAGGGTGAGCCCAGATCTCTGACTTAGGAAACAATGTATTGAGGCCAGAAATAGAGCTAATAGAGTATTAGGATTCATTACCAGAAGTGTTAAAAGTAGAAGTGCGGAAGTTATTATAAAGCTTTATCTGGCTCTAGTCAGGCCTCACCTAGACTATGCGGTTCAGTTTTGGTCTCCATATTACAGGATGGATATAGCCTTGTTAGAAACAGTGCAGAGAAGGATGACCAAAATGATACAAGGGATGCGTAACTTTAGTTATGAGAAGAGATTGAAGTTATTAAAATTACACTCACTCGAGAGATGCAGATTAAGGGGCAATCTGATAGAAGTTTTTAAGTGGATAAAGGGATTTAATAAAGGAGAGGTAGGTAAAGTTCTTATGGCTTTTAACCAGGGTAGAACAAGAAGTAACAGATTCAAGCTGGAAAAGCGTAGATTTAGAAAGGAAATAGAGAAAAACTGGTTCACAAATAGGGTGGTGAATGAATGGAATGGTGTCAGTAGACAGGTAGTTAGTGCGGAGTCATTAGGGAGCTTTAAAGAGGGGCTGGATAGGTTCATGGATGGGGAAGAAAGGTGGATGTAAGTAGTGTTAGGTGACAGGAACTACCACGTGTAGGCCTCGCGGCCTCTTGTAGCTTCTTATTTTCTCATGCTTTTATGTTCTAAAAAGTCACGTTATGTGATGAGTTATCTCTAAAATGTTGGTGTTTCCTCTCACCGTCTGGCTAGTGAAAGGTAAACAAATGATCACAACTAAAAGCAAAAAAGGAAAGAAGAAACTAAAAGGGCTACTAGTACAGCAGATATGTGAATTATTTGGCTGAATTGTGACTTTGATGATAGAAGCATGAAACTTGGTACACAGTTAGGGCATGCCTATGGGAAGATATTTGGCTATAGGGCCATTGGCGATTTGCCCTGTGACGCAATTGGTGGCCATTTTCCAAGATGGCGCTGCTATAGTCCCTCTGAAATGTTAGCTAAGCTCCATTGTAGTGATAGGAGAACTGATTTATTGGGTATAATGTACATCATATCAATAGTTTATATAAGTCACTATGGTTGATAATGCCCTATATCCTTATTCGATTATCATAAAGCACTATCTGTGTAATTTTAGTAGGGGCGTTATAAGAAAAATTGGTGTAACATATCGTTGTTTTGGCTTCAGGTGTGTAACAGTATAACGATGGAGAAAATCTACAAGGTGGTGGACCCTGTACAGCCTGGTACATCAACACATTGTCTAACAACAGACTGGAGCAAGTGTATTCTGTGCCAGGAAGAAACATCGGAGGTGCTTCACTGTCCAGCTGAGTCCAGACGTGGCACACACGGAGCTGGTTATAAGACAATTGCTGACCTTGTGGCTTTCAGTAGGATTGGTTGTTTGCCACGTACTCTAAATCTATCACGCCTTGATGACGGTGAGGGCATGAGGCAGCACTACAGCATTACTAAGCCAAGTGGCACGACCCATGTCGACTTCGGTATAACAAAACAAAACTACAGCGTGCAGAGAATAAGAAGAGACCCATAGAAGATGTCAGATGACTATAAGAAGTTCACCGTCAAAGTTTGGAAAGACAAGTATTTCCATTGGAACATGCTTCATCTGTGGCAAACCTGCACCAGCTGGAGGGTCATTGTGCAAAGCATCAACATTCGGGGTTGATGCCCGTGTCCGAAAATGTGCCTTCAAATTGCAGGACAGACAACTACTTGCCAAATTGAGTGAAGGAGACCTAGTTGCACAAGATGTCCAATACCATGTACAGTGCCTGGTCTCATTATACAATAGAGCAAGAGAAACAAGAACATTGAAGAGTCTGATGTGGACACCATGAACCATGGCATTGCATTTGCTGAACTGGTATCCTATATTGAAGATGCCCGTAACAATGCTGTAGTTGCACCCGTCTTCAAACTCAAAGACCTGGTGAACCTGTACAGCATTAGACTTAAGTTACTTGGGATTGAGGTAGTAGGACGCATCCACTCACCAGCTCAAAGACAGAATATTGGTCTATTTTCCAGATTTGGCAGCTCATAAACAAGGCAGAGATGTGGTCCTCATTGACAAAGAAGATTTTGGATCCGCATTGATCAAAGCATGCGAGCCTGATGCTGACATTGACGCTGTTCATCTTGCCAGGGCTGCCAACATAGTGAGGAGAGACATCTTTAAAATGAAAAACCAATTCAGTAGTTCATTTGAACCCAGATATCAGGAAGATTCTGTGCCAGTTTCTCTTGTGGCATTACAGGGAGGTCCCGAAGATACGAGCAGTTAGGTTCCACCTGGCATACTCGTAAAGCGAAATCTCGTATAAAGAAACACATAACTAATGGTAAAATATAGGTTTGGTTCCAGGACCCCAACAATTTAAAAAAAAAATAAAAAAAAAAAAATAAAAAAAAATGTTTTTCAAGCTATAATAAAATTTGGTAATATTTAGTAGGGTGCAAGAACCCCTTGAGGAATCCTATGGTCCCTGGTGATATCCTATGGTGCTATCACAGGCGTGGGAGCTGACCTGACTTCTTCAGGAAGGCACATATTATACAGCTGATAACGGGGTGTTGTGTAGTGCGGGCGGCAGCCGATGTCCGCCGCCAGCGGAGATCTCCTTGGTAATTATTTAGTAGGAAAGCGAGGACCCTTTGAGGAATCCTATGATCACTGGTGATATCCTATGGTGCTATCACAGGCGTAGGAGCTGACTGTCTTCTTCAGGAAGGCACAGGTGAGGCGGATGATGGCGGTTTTTGAGAGAGGCGGCGGACGGGGCAGGCCGCCACCTCCTCCGCCAAGGTAGGTTTGGGCAGGCTTAAACGTCTTATCACTCGTTATTATACAACTTAGTGATTATGGTGAGATGTTATATCCACGTGTCATTATCTAAATCAATGTAGCACCGTGTGTCACCTTAAATAAGGGTGATTTATAGATGTTATGATGAGGTGACTGCTGGCCGAGCTGGCGGGGCAGTGAGGGACGGAGAAATACTTGCCGCAGGGCCGCCCCATATCACAAATATTCACCATTTTAAACCACACACACACACACCTTCTACCACAATACACTAGCAACACAGGCTCCTTACTTATATATCTTACTATCTGATACATTAAAACTACTTAAAATGCAAGCATTAAAAATAAACCAGAATTAGTTTTAGATAACGGGGACAGAAGGCGGACAGAGGCAGTCTGGCATGCCATTCTTGCCCGGAAATATGTCTCGCTGGCTTGTTATTGGTCGAGAAGTTTTAAAAACTGTTTGTCGTTGGCTGGTGACGGATGACGCCTTAGCCAGTCACAACCTTCCTACTCGTTTACGACCTACCGAGGAGCTTTCAATCAGCTTTGTAGCTTCCGTCATTAGGGAAAGTAGTATCTAGGTAGTGCGAGAGCAGGTTGTTGCTGGCCATACTACCTCCGTTGCTGGCTTCTTGCCCAAGGTTGTGAATTTTTGTAGGCCACATTGTCGTACCAAGCCACCAGAATTATCATATTTTCAGGTTGATTATTTTTATCGTACAACCTTAGGTAAAATCATATAGTCAGTAAATGACTTTATAATTTTTGTAAATAACTTGTAATTTACTTTAGTAAATAACTTGGTAAGTTTACTCACCCCAGTCTGAATGTCGTAACATTGGATTTTCGATCTCGTATATTGAAAATAGACCCTAATTTACACATCTCGTATCATCGGATTCTCGTATATCGAATGCTCGTATAACGGAACCTCCCTGTAGTTGGTATGGTGTTGAATGGACCAAACATCAAAGCACTGTCAAGTTCCTCAGCAGTGCCACAACCAGTTCTCACCATTTGGCAGCACTGATGCACAACAGTTTGGTAAGGCATCGGGAAGATAGCCATCGCTCATGAGATAGCCAGAGCACTTGGTCCTGATAGGTGTGTTGCATTGCCAATGTTCCATGCCTTCACTGGGGGCGACACGGTGTCCTGTTTTGGAGGCAGGGGCAAGAGCACCGCATGGGCCACGTGGAACACATATGGAAATGTCACCCCAGCATTCTGTGCCTTGGCTGCTAGACCAAGCCCACTGTCAATAGAAGAATGGCTGGGGGCACTGGAACGATTTGTGGTCCTGTATATGATCGTACCAGTAAGCCACGAAAGCTTGTAGGGAACTCATACGTTGTGGTTGCAAGAAGGGCTGCAGAGGACACTGCAATTGTCGGAACGCTGCTCTGCAGTGCACTGCACTTTGTGTCTGCAGTGGACTTTGCACTGACTGATTTCCTAGAAAGACTATATTTGGAATTATCTACCATACTAGACTTATATAAACTATTGATAAGATGTACATAATACCAATAAATCAGTTCTACTATCACTACAATAGAGTTTAGCTAACATTTCAGAGGGGCTATAACAGCTGATGGCGCCATCTTGGAAAATGGCCGCCAATTGCGTCACAGGGCAAATCGCCGATGGCCCTATAGCCAAATATCTTCCATAGGCATGCCCTAATTGTGTACCAAGTTTCATGCTTCTATCATTAAAATCACAATGTATTCACATATCTGCAGTACTATATACAGAGTGGCAAAGGAGAAGATATGTGTCAAGCTCGAGCTCGAGCTTGACAGACCTACAAAGCGATCCTAAGCAGAAGAGGTCACAAGAAGAAGAAGAAGAACAAGCCAGACACAGGCCATGGCTGTCAAAGGTATTGCTTATTATCATGACTATTGCTCATTATTATATATATTATATGGTTGTGATGAGCTGTTCTATACATGTGTCACTATTTAGGTAAGTGTAGCACCGTGTGTCACCCTAAATAAGAGTGATTTTAAGGTGTTGAGGTGAATGGGAGACAGTTGCAGCGACCACCCCATAACACTAATAATAACTATTTTAAACAATACACACCTTCTACCACTAAATCACTAGCAACACAGGCTCCTTCCTTATATATCTTAATATGTGATACATCAAAACTCCTTAAAACCCAAGCATTCTAAAATAAAATTAGAAAATATTAAATTATGTTTGAGTTGACAATTCTAGTGGCGATAGGCGGTCTGGCGTGCCATTCTTGCCCGCAAATTTGTCACGCAAATTGAGTCCGTTAAAATCCGAAGTCCGTAAACCGAGGTCCGTTAAATCGATGGTCGACTGTATTTATATATATATATATATATATATATATATATATATTATATTATTATATATATATATATATATATATATATATAATATATATATATATATATATAATATATATTATATTGCCCCCCCTTTTCAATTTTCTGGGTACGCCACTGATCAAGACACCTCTCAAACAAATTGGCCCACCTTCTTAAAAAAATCTTGTACTGTCTGCTTTATAAGTTTATGGCAACTAATGGGCTTTTTTTTCCTCTTATGTAAAAAAAGAAATTCTTGCCTGTTTTACCAACCATTCTTTTGACCTCTGTTTTCTACATCAATTATATTACTGGCACTGTAAAACTGTGCGAGAGAAAGGGATGAAGGGTGTGTGGATAGGAGCAAATGATGTGGCACCTCTAATGTGGCCTTGAGGCAATTCAAGGAATGGCTGTCAGGGTACACCATATTAGATTAGATTCTCCTATGACAGCAATCATGAACATTTTCATCCTGTTGTGACTCCTTCCATCCAGCTCTCGATATGGAAGTAGACAAATGACTGTTGATTATGATACTTTTTCTTTTTTGCAGGTCTCTTGATTGTAAAGTATATGGCATGAATACCAGTGGGCAGGCTGAAGCAAAATATACTCCTTTCTACTTAATGTACTTAAGAAACCCTAGAACTCCCGTTATGCTGAATGCCTTACATGCGTCTCAGGGAGAGGTCAGCTTCAATTACAAGTCTCAGCCAGCCATAGATGACAATATCATAGTGATGATATTGAAGCTGCCATTGAAGTTTATAAGACTGGTAAGTACCAAAATTGTTACCTTTGAATATATCTCGCTATTAATCTATAATAATATAAGCGAAAGTGTGTGTGTGTGGTGTGTGTGTGTGTGTGTGTGTGTGTGTGTGTCCGCTCCAGGTGCCGCCCCCTGTGGCGGAATCCTCTCATATGGCACAGTTTTGGAACCGGCTCGAGCAGGGGAAGGTTTTCCACCTAGCCAAAAAGTCCGTCCGGAGGGCGGCTTTGCAGCTAGTGAAACATAAGATACAAAATATAAACACTCAGAAACTGGCTGTTATAAGTACCATAAAGGTAATCATTCTCTCCTCTCTCTCTCTCTCTCTCTCTCTCTCTCTCTCTCTCTCTCTCCTCTCTCTCTCTCTCTCTCTCTCTCTCTCTCTCTCTCTCTCTCCTCTCCTCTCTCTCTCTCTCTCTCTCTCTCCTCTCTTCTCTCTCTCTCTCCTCCCCCCCCCCCCCCCCTTCTCTGGGAGTTGATGTGCTAAAGTCCTGACTGGGACGCCAAGGACTATCTCTAGCAGTATTATATTTTAGTAATATCAATAATTATACAAATAATATGGAAAAAGTACAGCAATTCTCTACTATAAATTAATACTGATAACAACTATACGCTAATACAAATAATATAAGAAAGTATACTAATACATTGATACACATATATATATATATAAAGAAATTATACTAATATAAAACATAATCTTATTATACAAATGTTTAGTAATGATTTTTATTGCATGTATTATTGCGTTAGTTCCGCTTGCAGCCAGCCATTTACGCCGATTTGAAGGCGTGCATGGAAGTGGTGAGGTGCAGGTCGGTCTGGCGCACCAAGGTGTTCCATAGTCGACCATAGCGGGGTAGGAAGGAGCGGAGGTAATGTTCCGTCCTCGCGAAGGGCACAGTCACTTGATGGTCGATGTTGTGGGCCGCACGGGTAGAATGAGAGGGCCTGGCCCGTGGGTTGAGGCGCAGCTCTGCTAGTTGTAGGAGCTGCATCCTGTGAGCCTTGTACATGACGCACATGCCTGCCACGTCACGCCGCTGCTGGAGAGGTTGAATGATCTGTGCAGCAGCCTCAGGGCTTTCAGCCGGGCCAGCCGCTGGCTCTGGCTTGAACCCGGTCAAGGAGGCGGAGGTATGACGGGGGCAGGAGGACCATGCGAGGGGCGAGTATTCCATCAGGGAGCGGACTTGTGACTTGTAGAGTGTGCCGACTCCCTGAGCGTCCAGGAGGTGCGCAACGCGTCGGATGCAGCTCAGTTTCCAGGCAGCATCCTTGGCGACCTTCTTG
Source organism: Chionoecetes opilio (assembly GCA_016584305.1). NCBI lineage: Eukaryota > Metazoa > Arthropoda > Malacostraca > Decapoda > Majidae > Chionoecetes > Chionoecetes opilio. The sequence goes on from JACEEZ010005871.1 coordinate 63,797, forward strand.
ACGTGGCTGGTGTATGTGAGGCCAGAGTTGAACTCCATCCCTAGAATGTTGACTGACTCCTGGAGGTGTATTTTTCTGCCTTCCAGGAGAATGGCGTGTTGGTCCCAGTTGACTGCATCTTGCCTGCGGGAGATGAGGACGGCTTGGGTCTTGTCTGGTGCAAAGGTGACTTGCCATCTCTTGCCCCAGGAGGCGATGCTCTGCAGTGCCTGGTTGATACGAATGACTGTGTTGTGGCGTCACTCCTCTCACAGGTGAATGTGAGAGTACAGTCGTCTGCGTACGCTCTTGCCTCAGGAATCAGCTGCAGGATGTCGTTGAAGTAAACGTTCCATAGTAATGGCCCGAGTACACTTCCTTGAGGGACACTGGTTTTGATAGCATTTTCAGAGGAGGTGTGACCATTCACCACCCGGGCAGAGTTCTTTCATGGAGGTAATCTTGCGGGAGGTGTAACAGGTCCCCGCAGATCCCCAGGCTTCTCAGCTTGGTAGTGATGCCCTGATGCCACACCCTATCAAAGGCACCAGCGATGTCAAGGGCGACGACGAAGGTGTCTTCGCCCCGATCTAGGGAGTGGTTTCCAGGCTGCTGAGTGCAGGAGAAGAAGGTCTGTTGCAGATCTCCCCTGTCGAATTGACTAGTCTTTACGAATTGTAGACATGGGTAGAGTGATTAATATACTTTTCAAGCTCACGAGGTAGTGGTATATATCACTGGCGTAATAAAGCCTGGAAGATCGCCACCAACAAAGCCCTGTACACACTACCAGTCACCACCGTCGGCGCTTCCCGTCGGTGCTTGCCGACGAGCAATGCTGTTGCCTGAGTTGTCTGCATTCGGTTACGTTTTGCTTGTCGGTATCCTGTCCACCACTGCCACTTATGAGTGACGAACACTCGATCGACGCGAAGCGCTGACGATGGTGAGTGGTAGTGTATACGTGGTTCAAGCAGAGGCGTGATGTCCTTCCATTTGTGCTGCGGTATGTTATATGGATCTATATTCCCCATTTCCTTACATTTTTCAATGTAACGATGAATAGATCCAGAGACCAATATCTGGAGGATATATTCTGACAGATGAACAACATCAATCACTTTCCCAGCCCCCAAAAAAAGAGATTAGTAAGAGTGAGTGTACCGCGTTTACAGGGGAGGTAATGAATGCCCTTTGTTTACATCACCGCACGGCCACTGTCGGCCAGCCCTGTGCTCGGGGCGGACCACTCGGCCACCACCTATCCCGGCAGTGATCTAAAAGTGTCTTTCTGTTGGTCTGTTTCCATTTTCTTTGGTGTATCGTATAACTTTTAGCTTGTATGTGATAGTATTAGTAAATAGTTTTTATGAATTCGCCATGGGTGATAATTTCCAGGACTGAAAAGAGCTTAAGATACGTGTGACAGCCGAGTGGTAAATGATACGTCAACACTAGCAGACGATAGATGGCGCTGTTGGCGGCAATTGCAGCAATCTGGCCCCCAAAAGGGGGAATGTAAACATACCAGCGTGAGGACAGATTACGTAGTTGATTTGAATGTCTTATGGTATTTGAAATACTTGTAACAGGTAAGTACTGAGGTACTGAGTACTGAGGAAGTACTACAACATTCATCTTGGAAGACCATTAGTATTTTTCAGGGTATTTTTGGGGAAAACGTGAGTCTTATAAGCCGTAAAATATGGTACTACGCCTCGCACCGGACTAAATAAGCATTTTTACAGTGTTTTCAATACCCACGTTTCGCGATCCTCGAGTTTAGCGCTATGCCTTGTGAATAAAGCAAACACGAAACTCAGGAGGGTACTGTATATCAATGGAAGGCTAATACAATTTCGCTTCTACTAATGCTGCCCATTAACTTTATAAAAATCCTGCCTGCGCCACCACGGGCGAGGGCCAACCATCATAGCCCTCGAGTACAGGGCCTACCATCCCACCCCTGGAGGTCACTGCCTAACGGCACTACAGGCACCAAAAAAAAAAAAAAAAAAAAGTATGTAGCAGCGCGAAACTCGGGGAGATAATGCGCGAAAGTCGGGATGGTAAGAATATAGGACTCAGCGCGAAACTCGGGAGGGTACTGTATTTGGTTTATTTAGAATGCAACATAATCTTTACTATCTTAAGGCTGACATCGTGTATGGCCTTTAACTCCTTTTTTGTGAGGAAGATATTTATTTACATGTGATTTGAATTATTATAGTTCTTCATATATAAATATATAACAAATTCTTCGGTGAGGACCACCTGTACGCCAGGGACGGGGTGCATATCTCTCATAGGGGTGTGGGTGTGTTGGCGTGGGTAATTGAAAGTGAGATGGGGGTCAGGGTTTTTTTTTAGAGGCCAGGAGGGTGTGAAGGTGAAGAACAGTAATCATGATAGTCAAGGAAGGAATATTGTTGGTCAAGTCAGGAATGAAGACAGTAGGATTAGGAAAAAGACAGGGATAAAACAAACAGTAAGCGTAAATACAGCTATTGTCTTTCCAATGTATCAAGTCACTTTAGTCGCTTTAATTTCTACCCATTACCATTATAATTTTATATATATATACATTCCTACTCTCCCCCTATGGTGAGCGAACAATACTCCCTCACACAAGGAAGGGGGGGGGAACAAAACCACCACTCTACTAATTGAGAAGGTGGTTGGTGGATAATTTCTACAAGTGACTTGATAAAATGGAAATACTATATAGTGGGAAAATCGACAAGATGAAGAAGTGAAAACTTAAAGGTTTATTATACAAACTGTAGGAGTATATTAAATAAGATAGATTTACTGAGAGGAACATCTAGTGTCAATCAATCAATCATTGGGGCATACCCCGGGGGGGCGCGTCGCCTCGCCCCACCCTACGACGCCACTCCCGAGGGTCACCACGCGTGAGTTCCCATGCAGGCTCCTTTCCCATACCAAGCAGCTCTCGACAAGAAACATCAACTTGCCCCAGCCACGAGCCTTGTGGGCGCCCCTTGGCCTCTCCACGCCGGATTGTCTCTTACAGATACAACCCGATGGGAAGGGTCGGTTTCAGGGTAGCGTGCCACATGTCCATATAGCCGAAGTTGGCGCTGGACGGACTATGCAGGTAATAGGCCTCGATTCAGTCTCACGGTGCAATCGCTGATTTGACACGTAATCATCCCAGCGATACCCCATGATTCTGCGAAGACACTTATTACCAAAGGCATTGATTCGTCTCTTCAAGTCACTATTTAGTGTCCATGTCTCACAACCATAGAGTAAGACAGGGATCACAAGCGATTTGAAGATCCGGATCTTTGTCCTCCTGCACAGGTACCGACAACGCCAAATACTCCCGCTGAGCGAGTCCATAAACACCGTGGGCTATGCCAATCCGCCGTAAGACTCTTGACGTGAAACCCCCCGTCATTATGGACTGCGCTACCAAGGTATGTAAAACTTTTCAAGATCTCATGTCCTCGCCCACGCATGAACAGACTGTACTGCTTCATCTAGTAAGTCTCCAAACACCTGGACCTTGGTCTTGAGCCAGGAGACCTCAAGTCCCAAAGGCTTTGCCTCCTCGTGCAGCGCCTCGAGAGCCATCACCAGGACCTCCCGCGACTCAGCAAAGATTACTGCATCACGGCAAAAACAAGATCAGTGATCTTGGTGTTGCCAACGGATGCTCCACTCATGACTAAAACCTGCCCAAAATACCCAGTCCATAAAGGTTAAAAGTGATGGGGCAAGGACGCACCCTTGCCCCCTCCTGTATTCACGGGAAAAGAACCCGGATACACCTGCCCCACACTTCACGCCCCTCAGTCCCAGTACAGACCATTTACAAAACCAAAGCCTTGCGGGAACCCCTCGAAGTGTAGAAGCCCAGAGTGACCCCGATGCATGAGTCAAACGCCTTTTGAGATAAAACATAGGCGCAACCCCCCTGTAAAAACTCACGTGGGGCGTTCCCCCCAGGACCGAAGGGGGTGGGATACGGTCCGTTTTTAAATTACCAGGCGGAAAACCAGATGCTGAGGTCTTGAGCTTCACCAGAGGGCTGCAAATCCGTGTCAGAAATAGAGGGAAAAGCACCTTCGCCTGGTACGTGAGCAGTGTAAACCCCGGGGTAATTGTTGCAGCCCCTGAGGGTCCCCTTTCCTTTCCCAATAGGGACGACCACCCCCTTTTCCCAGTCAGGGAAATGGTACCTGATGCCACACGGCAGTCAGGACAGCAGCAACCCGGGGATCATGCCTGCCCCCCAGCTTTGAGGAGCTCCGCACTGATATTACAAACACCCAGCTGCCTTTCCACCCCTCAACTTGAACAGCCTCTCTGACTCGTCAAGAGAGGGTGCGCTTTCGTCAATGGGAGGATCGGCATCCATGCCTGTAACCCATGGTGTGAAGCTGCTCATTTGGAGGGTCCCCCGGGTGAACAACTGCCCAAAGTACTCAGCCCAACGAGCCATCTCCCCATCCTTTGTCCGACACGAGGCGCCCATCTGCTTTTTCGAATAGCACTCGCCCAAGAAGGAGACTTGGAACGGAGCTTCTTCAGGCTCGGTAGGCGGGTTCGGAGGTCATTAGCGTTCAAAGACCCTCGACACCCTCAGCAAGACTCCTGACATACCTCTCCTTGTCTCTCCCCAGGAGGGTTCTAGTCCGGCGTGACAGAGCCCTGTGCTGGTCCGGTTCCCAGCCAGCCTGGCAGCGCGACTCTCCTCGATTTTCTCCACCCGTCTCCGTCGAGACAAAACCACGCCTTGACCTCGGGGCGCTCCCCAATACACTCCTTGGCAGCCTGTAGAGTTTCACGTTTGAAGGTATCCCACAGTTCTACAGGGTCCCCGAGAAGCACCGAGCACATAAAACCCATTTGAGACTGCCACCGCATACTCATGAGCACATGTCAAGTCCTTCAGTTTTCAAAATGAAACACAGTATGGTTTCCTCTTTAGATTCTTCTGGGCTTGACATGAAGCTTAAGTGTAGCAACAACAAGTCTGTGATCTGTTCCAAAGAACTCAGCACTCCGGTAAACCCTGCAGTTTTGGAGGATCCTCCAACGAGTGCTAACGAGGATGTGGTCGATCTCCTTTGCTACCCCTCCGGCATTACTATACCATGTCCAGCGGGCAGCTCTGGTCTCTGATAATTGTAGAACCTGCAATTTTCAACCTTCTGGACCTTGCAAAGTTCAGAAGCAAGAACTGTTGGTGTTTCTGGTACCGGAGCCCATGGGGACCCAACACATAACTCGTAGCCATCTCTCACAGTGCCAGTAGTAGCATTGAAGTCGCCCAAGACAATGAGTGTGTCCCGAGGAGGACACTATGGACATATATAGATATGACAGGCAAAGTATTTAATCCAGAAAGTTGAGATAGCGGGATATAAGTTATTTAAAAAGGACAGGGTAGGCAGGGAGAGGGGGAGGGGTTGCACTATATGGCCAGGGATACATTGTAGTCTTTTATTAACAACGTTTAAAAAAAAGGATGATGGCATAGAGTCTATATGGGTGGAAATTAGAGAAGGAAATGATAAGATGGTCTTGGGTGTAGTGTACAGGCCTCCAAAATTATGTTAAGAGGATTCAGCTCTTATATGGCAGG
>JACEEZ010005874.1:0-21906 GCA_016584305.1 Chionoecetes opilio
CGTTCCCATGACAACAATATTTTGTTGACGTAACATTGGTTCATTCCTTCGCCCAAAAAGTCCTAAAAACATGTTTAAAACACGCTTACCCGTAAATGCGGGGCGGGGCGCCCAAATTTTTTTCCTTAGTCCGCAAAGCGCAAATTTTCGCGATCGAGTCGCAAAGCGCAAAAGCCAAATTCTCAAAAAGGCGGAGCGCAACGAAAAAGCGCAAATTTCTGCGAAAAAAAAAAACTAACCGAAAAAAAAAAAAAAATTTAAAAGCGAAAACAAAAAATTAAAGCGAAAAACCTCTTTTTTTTAGTCTCAAACTGAAAATTCTATTTTAAATTTAATATAAAGGTTTTAAATGTTAAAAAGTTGAATGTTTCGTATTTAAAGCTTTTTATTGAACACAAGTTTTTATAAAAAAAAGATAAACTGTCAAAAAAACCCAAAAAATAGTTGAAAAATAAAAAACACAATACTATATTAGTTCCTCGTCACTGTCCTCCACTCCCCCGCCCCTTGGGAGGTTCATGTTACCCTTGAGGAACACCCGCTTCTCCAAGTTCTTGGCCGTCAACTCGATCGTTTTTCGGCCTCATGAGTCTGACCCATGTGAACAGCCGCTCTACCCCCGTGAGGGGGGCACTGGAGTTTGTCCCCTGATGAAGGTCCCCCAGATCTGCCTTGTCCTGGGAAACATGTAGGTGACGAGGCACGTTACCTGACGCCCGCGGGGTCCGGGATGAAAAGTTTTTCCCCAGTTCCTCGTCCACGTCCCCCCAGCTCGCACGCTTGCGCTCTCGGGCCCCACACTCGACCGGGGGCATGAGTTTTCTCTTTTCTGCAGCGATTTTTAAATAAAAAAAAAATTTTTAAAATATAAATGCTAAAATTTGACGATTTTTTAATTTTTTTGTTTACGTCTTTGAGTTTCTCGGGCAAAGTTTTTCTGCTAAGTTTTGCGCATTTGCGGACTTTATAAATATCGAGAGCGCAAACTCCAAAGCGCAAAATTTTCCGGCGTTTTGCGCAAAAGCGCAAGCGCAAATAAATTATATGAGCGGCAATTTTTTGCGCATTTGCGCTTTCGTTTGCGCTCCGCCCAACTCTAGTAAATGACACAGATCTATTTAAACTTTTTATTACTCATATATTATTATTTGTGAATATAGAGTGTTTGTATTTAATGGCGAAAGATGACATAGGGAGATTTAAGAGCCGAAGTATTGCTCATCACCTTAAAGGTCCACAAGAAGAAGAAGAGCTGGCTCAAGTAAACCCCACACGTTGTAGTTTGTTTTTTTTTTGTTTTGCTTGTTTGTTTGTTTTGAGATACTTCCTCAGGGGCTACATTCCTAGAGGCTAACGTCCATAGCTTCACGACCTAACCGACATCCATCAGCTGTTCTGGGGCTACATTCGAGAGGCTAACTTCCGGGCTTCACGACCTAGCGACTTCCAACAGCTGGTTTTTGGCAACTTTTTGGCATTCTGCGGGCAGATTGAAATGAGTACTTCTCTAAAGACGTTAAGCCTGTCAAAACAAAAATGAAAGCGACCCACGGTAGGGGTGGCGTTGAGCACGCAATATACATAAAAATACTCATAAATTGAGTATATATGATGTTTTCTGACTCAAGAAACGGAACAGGGCAGTATACAATGAAATTAGGCCTAAAACTATCTCCTACCCTCGTGTTAGTTTATTATGAGTTTTGTTATGGGGTGATTGGGCCGAGTGGTGACGCTGACCTGACACGCAGACCACCTCGCTTGAGTCGCTTCAACCACCCCGGCGGTATCTGCCACTAACGCGCCACGGCATCAGACTGAAAGGTATACTGGCTCTCCCTTTTTCCTTACTAAAACCCCAAGCCCTTGTCCATCCAGCCGTGGATGGTAGGGTGTTTAGCCGTGGTTTGTGACCCCCGCCTCCCAGGGGTGGTTGCTTCCCCAAATGGCAGGAAGACCAGTTGACTTGGATACAGAGATTATCAAGCGAGAAAGACCAACCCTTGAGTGACACCGTAGCGCCACTGGCCATATCTCGTACCAGTAATCCCCGCGACTTCCGGCTGTAGAAATCGAGGAAGTTGTTAAGCTAAACACCGTGCCCTTTAACTCTTTCTGAATGTCCTGGCCCCTTAGACATACATTCCCCTGACTGCCCTGGCCCCCAGGCCCACTACTTATAGAGATTTAGCGAATCGGATAGGAAAAACGACCGCGAAGTCCATCGTCTATTATTACCAAATTGCTGAGTTGGTTACGTTTAGTTAGGTTAGTTTCGATTAGGTATGTTTTAAGGTTTGGTTTAGGTTATTTAAGCATTAGGGTAGATTTGGATTAGGTTATGTTTGAGTTATTTAGGGTTAAAAAAAACTAATTTGAGTTGCGCGATGTCCAGGTGGTTGGCACCTCCAACTCCTGCGGAATATGTAAACAACGTTTGGTTTAGGTCATCCTCGAGCCTGACAATTCTAACCTGTTTCTAGTGTGATTTTCTTCATATCCTGAGTCTTTTAACCCAAAGTTCCCATGGCGCAATTGAATAATAATGCTGATACATATACTACCTAGAACTAGTTCTTTCAACCAAAACTGTTAAGTTAGGTTAGAGGTTGGGGTTTGGTATATTAAAAATGATATAAGCCAAATAAGAAATTATCAGACTACGGCAGTGGGAAGAGAAATAGAGTAATAATATGAGATCAATTGGTGTCCAATGGCTTAATAAGTCACGACTTATTCAAATTTAATTTTTTTTTAGTTGTAGTGAGCTTACTCTAGATCGGTTTTATTCTCAACATGATACCATTCTTCATCCATTTGGTTGGAGGATGCCACTTCAATCTTATCCCGATACATGCTATCAAGGCAGGAGGAACTGACCACCTCAAATGATCATACACACTCGTGACTTGAGTCATGCACTGATCGCGTATTTTTGTCAGTGTTGCTTGATATACATCTCCCACTAGTCTGGCACATATTAATCCCCTTCTCGGTCCAGCGGTATCGCTTGTTAGTTATGTATCAACAAGTTCGTGCCCAGTACATCTCTCCTGCCACGAAAAGTTCTCGAAGAATTGGGTGGAGCACTCATGTTACGTGCTTAGGACGAAGTCTTAGCCGCCGCCCTGCCTCGCTAGGAACACCTCACACCCTGTCCTAGCCAACAATCGAAATTAGGACGATCTTAGCGATTTAGGATGCGCTCAAGAAATTATTTAGGAACGCGCGGCCGCCATATTTTAAGACTCGAGCGAGTCTAAGACGAATCCTAAAAAGCTCTATAAGTATGGCCCATGGCCCATACTTTAGAGCTTTAGATTCGTCTTAGACTCGCTCGAGTCTTAAAATGGCGGCCGGGCGTCCGAAATCATTTCGGCGCATCCTAAATCGCTAAACTCGTCCTAATTTCAGGTTTGGTCTAGGACAGGGTGGAGGTGTCCTATCGGGCGGGCCCATACTTATAAAGATTTAGGATTCGTCCCTAGGATTCGTCCGAACCCTGCGTCCTTAAGGTTGAGGAAAGTCTAAGACCCGTCCTAGGACGGCGGCTTAGACGAAGCGCTGAGCCTACATGTTAAAGCAGGAGTTCCAATTTGGATTTCATGAAATACCTACTAGAGTCATCAGAAGGTATAAAAAGATCAAAAACACAGATTAATATTTTCTATATGATTGCTGAAGACTACAAAACATGATCACAATCTATAAGATAATTGTACCAGATTGCCACGTTTCCGTTTCAAAAGACACCAACTTGACATTGTCTTCGGCTCTAAAAGATCGACGAGAAAAAATAATATTTGTTCAGGACAAGATTTTCATCCTTGGCCAGCCTCTTTCAAGCAAGGAAAAAATGTCCCTCATGTCCTGCAGTGGGAATTTTCCATGCCCGAGATGATCGGCGAAGAGATACGTCAAGGACTGCCGGTTATAAATGGACGAGGACTTCGCGTCGTTTTCAAAGACACCGACTATTTTTTTTCCTGGCCTACATATGTTCTTTTTCTAATGGAGATAGGTTATAATGACGCGAGTTTCGCGGTCGTTTTCAGAGTACAAAACCGACTATTTTTTCCCTTGGCCTACAATAGGTCTCTGGGAAATACTGTTGGAGCTCCTCCTTCCGTCCGGCTTTGACTGAAATGAACTACCGCCTGTATTGTATGCTTTATTGTACTTCACATCTGTAAAGGTTTTTTTTTTTTTTGTTTTTTTTTTTTCCAGCGTGCGCTCAGCCTTGGTTAACCCACACGGCCGCTATGAATATGAGGTGCCTCAAAAAATTCTAAGTCCAGTTTAGGTTAGGATTAGGTTAGGAAACTTTGTGGTTAGGTTAGGTTAGGGTATACTTTGTGGTTAAGGTTAGGTTTAGGTTAGGTATACTTTGTGGTTAAGGTTAGGTTAGGTTAGGTAATACTTTGTGGTTTAAGGTTAGGTTAGTATAACTTTTGTGGTTAGGTTAGGTTAGTTATACTTTTGTGGTTAGGTTAGGTATACTTTGTGGTTAAGGTTAGGTTAGGTATACTTGTGGTTAGGTTAAGTTAGGTTTCGGTTATGTATACTTTGTGGTTAGGTAGGTTAGGTTATGTATACTTTGTGGTTCAGGTTAGGTTAGGTTAGGTATACTTTTGTGGTTACGGTTAGTTTAGTTAGGTATACTTTGTGGTTAAGTTAGGTTAGGTTAATTTTTACATATAGTGACTTTTGATGATTTTTTGGAGCCATAATCACTTATATTTGCTTCCCCACCCAAAAAACCCCGTATTCCCGCCAGTTCCCCAGGCTTGTTGGACTCTAGGGGGGAAGAAAAAAAAGATAGGGGTGAAGACTTCTTTCAAAGATTTACCGTTTCCTTGTTCTATGATTTTTATTTTGCGCCAAACCCATAAAAAAAACAGATTACAAAATGTATACTTTGTGGTTAAGGGTAGTTTAGGTTTCATAAACCTATATAGTTATGTTAGTTTCATTAAAACCCTTACAGTTAGGTTAGGTTTCATTAAAACCTATAAGGTTTAGGTTTAAGTTTTAATTTCTTTAATTTTTTTTTTTTTTTTTTTTTTTTTTTTTTTGCGCAAAATAAAACTATCTCCATTAGATCAAGCACCTATTGTAGGCCAAGAAAAAATAGTCGTTGTCTCTGTAAACGACCGTACGAACTCTCGCCCATTATTACCGAATAGTTTTATTTTTGCTCAGCACCAGTTTAAAAACAAACAAAAAAATTCTCACCGAATATATGTTACCATTCCATTAAAAAAAACACTATCTCCATTCAGAAAAAAGCACCTAAAAAAAACTGGCGGTAAAGGTTTTGTCATAGGTCTTATATAGGTTTTAATGAAACATAATTTAGGTTAGATAGACTTTGTGGTTAAGGGTTAGGGGTAATCTTAAGAACAAAGGCTCCACCCTCTATCTTCTTCTTATAGCCAACAGCTTGGGGACATGTGGGAAACCGGCAGAGTTTTTGGTGGGGAGCACACACATAAGGGAAATATGGCCCCCCAAAAAAAAAATCCCTAAACTAGGGATATTCCCTAGTTCAGAACTTTTATTGCGGGGAAATATTCCCATTAAGTCCTATGTACTAGGGAATTTTCCCTATTTAGGGATTTTTTTTTTGTGGGGAGTCCTATTTTCCTTTATTGAGTGTGCTCCTTTTGTGGGTGAGCACCATATAAGGGAAATAGTTCCCCGATAAAGTCCATGAACTATGAAAATTTTCCTAGTTTAAAAGGCTTTTTTTTTTGGGGGGGGGCCATATTTCCCTTATGGTGTGCTCCCCCACCCAAAACCAAGGTTTCCAACCATGTCCCCAAGCTTGGTCCCGGCCATAAGAAGAAGATAGGAGATTGAGCATCTATTCTAAAGATGACAAACGCCTAACCACCCAGACCCTAACCTAACACCCCTCTTCGAGCCCCTTGTGCTGTGCACTAACCTAACCTAATGTAACCAACCTTACCTAACCTAACTTACCTGCCCTAACCTAACCTAAAGGCCGTGTCACACAGACTCTTTTTTCCTGCATCTTTTGTATTTTGCTACAAAAGATTCCAGTAGTGTGGCAAAATATGCGCTTTCGGTCGACGACTGCGTTTCGGCTACGAGCATCTTCTGGGACCCGCAAACCAAAACTAAATATATAACATTATGGATTCGCTGAATTTAATATCGGCCATGTAGACAAAGTAGGATCGGCACTCATTTAAAATATAAACAGATATCTTAAAGACAGTAAGTATAATACGTAGAGCCAACATTTTTGTGTCGCTAGCGCGGTGATCTTGTTTTTTAAGATTTTCAGGTTAGTTTTGGTTTTCAATTAAAACCTAAAATTAGGTTAGTTTCATTAAAACCTTAAGACCCTGACTATTTTCTCCCGGCCCAAGTTTTAAGTGCTTTTTTCTGATGTATACAGTGTTTTAAATGGAAAGAGTCCATAAAATTCCGTGATGATTATTTTTTTTTTTTTTGAACTTTGGCTTGCGCAAAAATCAAACTATTTCCCATTAGAAAATGCACCTATTGAGACCAGGAAAAATAGTGGTGTCATGAACGACCGCAAAGTCATCGTCCATTATTAACCAAATTGCTGAGTTTAGGTTAGGTAGGATTTAGTTATGTTAAGGTTTGGTTTAGGTTAGTAAGCTTAGGGTAGATTTGGATTAGGTTATGTTGAGTTATTTAGGTTACAAAAAACAATTTGATGGTGCGCGATTGGCCGGGTGGTTGGCCACCCGCCAACACACGCCAACTCCTGCGGATATTTTACCGTTGGTTTAGTCATCCTCGGCCTGACATTCTAACTTGTTTCATAGTGTAGGATTTCTTTCATTCTGGGTCTTTTAAACCAATTTTCCTTCCCATGGCGCAATTGAATAGAATGCTGATCCATATAGGCCTACTACCTAGAATCTAGTTCTTTCAACCAAAAACTGTTAAGTTAGGTTATAGGTGGGGTTTGGTATATTAACAGATGATATTCAAGAACAAATAAGAAAATTATCAAGACTAACGGCAGTGGGAAGAGAAATAGATTTTATATGGATATTGTTCCATGGCTTAATAAATCACGACTTATTCAATTTTTAAGAATTTTATTTATATGAGCCTACTCTTAATCGCTTTTATTCTCACACATGATACCATTCTTCAATCAACAGTTTGGTAGGATGCACTTCAATCTTATACGATACATGATATCAAGGCAAGGATGACAGACTAACTCAAGAGTGGAATAATAACACCTCGTTGACTTTCATGCACTGATGGCCGTATTTTTTAGTGTTGCTTTATAATTACATCTCCCACTAGGTCTGTCCCACATATATAATCCCTTTTCGGTCCAAGCGGTATCGCTTGATTAGTTATGTATCAACAATTTCGTCCAGTACTCTATCCTATCACGAAAAGTTTCATCAGGAGTGGGGTGGAGCACTCCATGTTTCGTCCTTAGGACGGAGTCTTAGCCGCCGCCCTGCTCGCTATGACACCTCACACAACCCTGTCCTAGCCAAACCTCGAATTAGGACTAGTCTTAGCGATTTTAGGATGCGCTCGAAATGATTTAGTACCCCGGCCCCATATTTTTAAGACTCGAGCGGTCTAAGACGAATCCTAAATCTTTAATAAGTATGGGGCCCCAGTGCGGCGGCTAAGACTCGTCTAGGACTTAAACATGGAGTGCTCCACACACTCCTGCGAAACTTTTCGTGATAGAATAGATGTATGACAACTTGTTGATACATACTAATCAAGCGATACCGCTATGGACCGAGAAGGGATTATAATGTGGACACTATTGGGAGATGTATATAAAGCACACTAAAAATACGGCCATCAGTGCATGACAAGTTCACGAGTGTGTTATTATTCACTCTGAGGTGTCATTTCCTCCTGCCTTGATATCATGTATCGTGATACAGATGAAGTCATCCTCACCAGAACTGTTGATGACGATGGTATCATGTTGAGAAATAGAAAGCGATTTAAGAGTAGGCTCACTATAAATAAAATTTTAAAAATTGATAAGTCGTGATTTATTAAGCCATGGACAATATCCATATAACTCTATTTCTCTCCCACTGCCGTAAGTCTTGATAATTTTCTTATTTGTTCTTGATATCATCTGTTATATACCAAACCCCACCGCTAACCTAACTTAACAGTTTTTGGTTTAAAGAACTAGATTCTAGTAAGTAGGCCTATATGTATCGCATTATTTATTCAATGCGCCTGGGAATGAAATTGGTTTAAAAGACCCCGAATGAAGAAGATCTACACTATGAACAGTTGAATTGTAGGCTCGATGATACCTAAAACCAAACGGTAAATTTCCGCAGGAGTTGGCGGTGTTTTGGTGGGTGCCAACCACCCGACATCGCGCACCATCAAAATTTGTTTTTTGTAACCTAAATAACTCCAACCTAACCCTAATCCAATCTACCCTAAGCTTAACATAACCTAAACCAAACCTTACATACCTAAATCTAACCTAACCTAACTCAGCAATTTGGTAATAATGGACGATGACTTTTCAGTCGTTTTCAGACACCCCACTATTTTTTTCCCGGTCTCAATAGGTGCATTTTTTTAAGGAATATTTTATTTTGCGAAAACCCAAAAGTTAAAAAAAAAAAAAAACATCACCCAATTTTTGGTACCGTTTCATTAAAACATTATCCCATCAGAAAAAAACACTTAAAAATTTGGCCGGGAGAAATTTTTGTCAGGGTCTTATGGTTTTAAAGAAACCTACCTAACCCTTTTTGGTTTTAATGAAACCCAAACAACCTGGAAAAACTTAAAAACAAGGTCCCCGCTAAGCGACACAAAGTTGGGTCTACGTATTTTCTTTTGTCTTTTAAAACATCTGTTTATATTTAATGAGTGCGATCCTTACTTTGTCTACATGGCCGATATTAAATTTCAGCGATCCATAATGTTATATTATTTAAGTTTTGGTTGCGGGTCCCAGAAGATGCCAGTAGAAGATGCTCGTAGCCGAAACGCCGTGTGACGAACGCGCATATTTTTGCCACCACTACGGGCATCTTTTGGTAGCAAAATACCAAAAGATGCCGGAAAAAGTGTCTGTGTGACACGGCCTTTAGGTTAGGTTAGGGCAGGTCAGGTTAGGTTAGGTTACGTTAGGTTAGGTTAGTGCACAGCACAAGGGGCTCGAAGAGGGGTGCTAGGTTAGGTCTGTAGAGTTTGTCATCTTTAGAATAGAGGCTCAATCTCCTATCTTCTTCTTATGGCCAACAAGCTTGGGGACATGGGGGGAGATGCTGAGAAGTGCCATAGAGGTAAGGCGAAAAGAGCGCCTTACCCGTCTTCAGGCGCTTTTGTAACGGCCCGGCTAAGGCACCGACTAAAGCCCATGTACAGTCGAAAGTTCAGGCGCTTTTGCACTGCCTTACACCTCCAAAGCCTATGGCGTGGGCGTGGTCCGAGAATCCTACTAGCCAATCACGTTGCCTATCTGAGCGCTGCTTAGGCAGCTTCGACCAATCACAAGGCTTGAACACGTCTCTGCTGAAGCAAGGAATGTTGTCCCTCCCTCCCTAACCAAGCACTTATGGCAAGGATACACCGCTCTCCCCCGCCAAAAGCTGTTTCATCACAAGTTTGACGTTCAACGCAGGTTTTGACCACTTATATATTTTTGCATTGGGACGTGCCATACACCATGATAATCGTTAGGGTATGCGATTCCGGGGACAGTGAGTGAAATTTAATGCAAGCAACATTCCAGGACTAAGGAGAAGATGAATAAAAAAAAGGTGAAAAAAAAGTTTATACAAGATGTCATTTTGCTCTCGTTTTTATTATCAGGTATAGTTTACTGCAATTTTTTATACATTCATGATATGCACTAAGGTCTCGTGAAGATGATGGTAGGTTAGCGTCCTAAATAATCATCTGGTAGTATGATAATACCGGATAATAGTACAATATTTTAGTGGGCGGAGAGCACCTGCCGCCCCGCGCCCGCCGCCCGCCGCCCGCCCCTCAACCACACACAAAACACATTTCTTATCACCAGCATATTAACAACCCCCTCTATAACTGCCGCATTAGTCTTGCACGATTCAATTCATACACACCTTGCAACACTATTAATATGGTAAACACCAATTGGTACGTTGTAGAACTGAAAAAACAAGGGCTGTATTTGCTTTCATAAATAGGAAGATGAATGTCTGTCAAAAGAAAAGCCCACCAGCAGCTCACAAGAGGGTCTTTTGGACCATGCCTTAGTTTTCAGGCGGCCTTTAGCGGTTGCACTAAGGCAGCAATATGGACTGAGCATGCGGTGGGAGGGGCGTTTCGCCCTTACCACAGGAGCCCTATTGGAGAGGGCCGCCCCTTAGCTCACTCTCAGCATCTGGCCCATGGTGGAAACCTGGGTTTTGGGGTGGGGGAGCACAAACATTACAGGGAAATATGGCCCCCCCAAAAAAAAAAAATCCTTAAACTAGGAAAATTTTACTAGTTCATGGAATTTATCGGGGAAAATTTCCCTTATATGTGTTGCTCCCCCACAAAAGGAGCACATTCATAAGGGAAATAGAGCTTCCCACAAAAAAAATTCCTAAAATAGGGAAAAATTTCCCTCTTACATAGACTTAATCGGGGTAATATTTCCCCGATAAGTTCATGAACTAGGGAAATATTCCCTAGTTTTAGGGATTTTTGGGGGGGGGCCATATTTCCCTTATGTGTGTTTGCTCCCCACCAACAAAAAACTCCGTTTCCCACCATGTACCCAAGCTTGTTGGCTATAAAAGAAGATAGAGGGTGTGAGCCGTTGGTTCTAAAGATTTACCCCTAACCTCTAAAAGTAATCGTTCCCAGACACATTTCTCATTCCTGATTAATGCAATCAAAGTATGCCAAGTAACGAGTATATCAACAATACGTCGTCACTTGTTTGTATCCAGTCAAGCCGTTTTAAATAACCGCAATCAAAATCTGCAAATTCCCCGAGTTTTTCTCAAAACGCTCTCAAGGTTTGCAGACGCTCAGGTCCGGCTCGGTGACGTTAGCATTAGGGAAAGGCTCATCTTCCCCGCGCCTGAATCAGAGAGACACGTAAACAGAGAAAATACAGGGTGTAACCACGAGTGTTGAGTTTAGGCAAATGTTGATACAGGAGATAGACCGAATATTCTAAGAACAAAATGCTCTATACCACTATGCTTTCTGAAGCTTCCTTTACGTGAAAGTGGGTGGGTGGTGTGGTGAGTGAGAAGAATATTCATAAAAGGGTTATCAGCCCCATATCCAGATAATACTTCACAGTAACCGTAAGAGTTTTACAAACACTGTCTACACGCTTATTTTCTCTCAAATTGATACTAAATAAGTCATGATCTTTAACTCTCTCAAACTAAACACTGTCCGCTTAATCTGGGCGGGGAGGAAGGAGGGACACAGATGATGTAGCCTCGCACGGCACCCATCCCTACCCCACCTTGCCTCCCCCCTCGCCGACAAATGCCAAGTAGCCTTGACATTAGCTTTTATGACAGCCCTGCTGCTGTCTCATGTACTGCTTATTTGGTAAATAAACCGCATCGTTTATTAATTATTCGATGTGTTTAGTTTTGTCAGGCCAGGAGACCAAAAACCAAACGGTAAATTTTTCCGCAGGAGTTGGCGGTGTGTTGGCGGGTGGCCACCCCCCGGGCAAGCGACCACAAATTTTTTTTTTAACCTAAATACTCAACATAACCTAATCCAAATCTCCCCAAGTTAAACAAAAACCAAAACCCAAACCTTAACATAATAAATTAACCAACCTAAACTCAGCTTTTTTGGTAAAATGGACGAACTTTGCGGTCGTTTTCAGACACCGACTTTTTTTTCCTGGTCTTAAATGGTGCATTTTCAAAGGGAGATGTTTTTTTTGCGAAAAGCCCAAATTTAAAAAAAAAAAAATCATCCCGTTTTTATGGTACCTTTCCTTTAAAAACAGTCTCCACAGAAAAAGCACAAAAAAATTGGGCCCGGGAAAAATTAGTCAGGGTCAAGTTTTAATAAACCCCAACAAACCCTTTTATTTTTTAAAAAAACCCAAACTAACCGAAATTTAAAAAAAAGGTCTCCACGCTAACTGACACAAAGTTGGCTCTACGTATTATACTTCTGTCTTTAAGACATCTGTTTATTTTTTAAAGATCCGATCCATTTTGTTTTAATGGCCATATTAAATTTCAGCGATCCAAAGTTTATTATTATTTTTGGTTGGGGTCCCCGGGAAAAGCCCTAGAAAATGCTCTAGCCGAAACGCCGTGTGACGAACGCGCATATTTTTGCCCCCACACGGCATCTTTTGTAGCAAAAAACCAAAGAGGGGAAAAAGGGGCTTGTGAACGGCCCCTTTTGGTTAGGTTTGGGAGGGGTTAGGTAGGTTAGGTTTTGGTTTGGTGTTTGGTTAGGTTATGCACAGCACAAGGGGCTCGAAGAGGGGTGTAGTTAGGTTGTAGAGTTTGTATCTTGAATAGAAGGCTCAATCTCCATTTTTCTTTGGCAAAACTTGGGGACATGGTGGAAACCCGGGTTTTTTGGGGGGGGCACACAAAAGGGAAAAAATGGCCCCCCCCCCAAAAAAAAAACCTTAAAATAGGGAAATTTTCCTAGTTATGGGCTTACGGGGGAAATATTTCCCCTTTATGGTGCTCCCCCAAAAAAGAGCACCCTAATAAAGGGGAAAATGATCCCCACAAAAAAAAAACCCCAAACTAGGGAAATTTTTCCCAGTAATGACTTAATCGGGTAAAATTTCCCCCATAAAGTTCATGAACAGGGAAATCCCCCCGTTTAGGATTTTTTTTGGGGGGGCATATTTCCTTATGTGGTGTCCCCCCAACCCAAAAACCCGGTTTCCCCCCATGTCCCCAAACTTGTTTGGGTATAAAAGAGATAGAGGGTGGGGCCTTTTTTTAAGATTTTCCCCAACCTTTAACCCAAAATATATCAACCCAACATTTTAGGGTTTTATTAAAACCCAAAGACTCTGACAAAACTTTCCCCCCAAGTTTAGTGTTTTTTTGATGGAGATAGTGTTTTTTAAATGGAAAAATGGTACCATAATATTCGGGGGAAATTTTTTTTTTGGGTTTTTTGGGTTTTTAAAACTCTATAAGATACTGTAATTGTCCATAACTAGTAGAAATTATGATTAAATAATCATAATTTCACCGGGGGGGACCATTACGCGCGAGTTGCACATCTCAATACACTCATGCCAAGATAAAGAGACAGATACAAAGAAACGATAAAAGAGAAACGGTTTAATTCCACCTCGTACTCGGGCTCAAAACTATTAGGATCCCATGACAATCTGAGGTTCGTTTCCTCATAGTATACGCGACCAGCGTCATTCTTCGGTGTCAGATTGAGCATCGTACCCTAAATCTGTGTCCCGGCGACAGATTCACGTTGACACCGAAGTACAATCGCTCATAATAAACATTTTGCCGGGACAGGTGCCAGACAGTGTCTGCGGCGTTCCCTATTCTGACCGTCATCAATACAGCGTAGCCCTGTTGGTAGGGGTAAGATTTTTTTTTCGCTGCGCTTTTTACAAAAAGTCCCGTGTTTTTACGGAAATAAGGCCTGGGGAAATCAATTATTTTTGGTGGATTAGGTGTTTTGAATGTACATTCAACATAAATTCGGCAAAAAAAAAAAAAAAAGGGTCTGGACGGAACTACTTAACCACAAAGATATCTACACCTAACATATAGGTTCATTAAAACCTATAAGACTCTGACAAATCTTTCCCCGTGCCAAGTTTAGTGCTTTTTCTGATGGAGGAATAGTTGTTTTTAATGGAAATGGTACCATAATAGTGCGTGGAGAATTTGTTTTTTTTTTTTTAAAAACTGGGCTTTGCGCAAAAATAAAACTATCTTCCGCGTAATAATGGGGCGAGAGGTTTCGCGGTCGTTTACAGATGAACCGACAATTTTTCTTTGGCCTACATAGGTGGCTTGCTCTAATGGAGATAGTTTTTAATTTTCGCGCAAAAAAAAAAAAAACAAAAAAAAAAAAAAAAAAAAAAAAAAAAAAAAAAAAAACAAAAAAAAAAAAAAAAAAACTTAACCTAACCTGATAGGTTTTATAATGAAACCTACCTAACTGTAAGGGTTTTAATGAAACTAACATAACCATATAGGTTTTAATGAAACATACCTAACCTTAACACAAAAGTATACATTTTTTTATCTTTTTTTTTTATGGGTTGTTTGCGCAAAATTAAAACTTCATTAGAACGAAGGAACGGTTAAAATTTCGGAAGAAAGTCCTTCACCCCTATCTTTTTTTTCTGCCCCCTATAGCCAAACAAGCCTGGGGAACTGGCGGGGGGGGGAAATAGGGGGGGGTTTTTGGTGGGGGGGACAAGCAAATTAAGTGATTTATGGCTCCCATCAAATAATCATCAAAGCACTATATGTAAAAATCTAACCTAACCTAACCTTAACCACAAAGTATAACCTAACCTAACCTAACTAACCTTAACCACAAAGGTATACCCTAACATAAACCTCTAACACAAAAGGTATACCTAACCTTAACCACAAGGAGATCCTAACCTTAACCTTAACCACAAAGAATACCTACACATAACCTAACCCTTAACCACAAAGTGTACCTGAACCAGTAACCTAACCTTAACCACAAAGATACCTAAACCTAAACCGAAACCTAACTTTAACACAAAGTATTCCTAACCTTACCTAACCTAACTGGAACGTAGAATTTTTTTTGACCGGCCACTCCATATTTCATAGCGGCCGTTGTGGCGTTAAACCAAGCTGAGCGCACGCTGGACCTTTACAGATGTGAAGTACAATAAGCATACCATTAATACAGGCGGTAGTTCATTTCAGTCAAAGCCGGAAGGAGGAGCTCCAAAGTATTTCCCAAGCACCTAGTGGTAGGCCCAAGGAAAAATAGTCGGTGTCTCTGAAAACGACGCCGACACTCTCGTCCATTAATAACCCTATCTCCATAGAAAAGAACGATTGTAGGCCAGGAAACAAAAATAGTCGGTGTCTTGGAAAAACGGACCGCGAAGTCTTCGTCCATTATAACCGGCAGTCCTTGACGTATCGTCTCGCGAAATCTCGGCATGGAAAATTCCCCGCAGGACATAGGACATTTTTCCTGCTTGAAAGAGTGGCCAAGGATGAACGTCTTGTCCTGAAAAAATATTATTTTTCTCGTCGATAGAGCGAAAAGACAATGTCAATGTTTGTGTTCTTTTGAACGGAACGTTGCATATCTGGTACAATTATTCTTATAGATGAATCATTCGTTGTAGTCTTCAGCCCAATATCATAGAAATATTAATCTTCGTGTTGTTTTGATATTTTTATACCTTTCTGATGACTCTTAGTAATGATAATTTCATGAAACCAAATTGGACTCTGCTCCAATGTAGCGCTCAGCGTTCGTCCTAAGCCGCCGTCTTAGGACGCGTGCTTGATTTCCTCGAACATTAGGACGCAGGGTAAGGACGAATCCAGGACGAATCCTAAATATTTAGATAAGTATGGGGGCCTGGGCTGGGAGCTGCTCCTATGCCTAGCCGAAAGTTTGTTAAGGACGGTCGCTGATTGGCTGATAGCCTCGGGCAGGGTGGCGATGGTGGTAGGTAACTGCTCGCAGCAACCACCAAAACCCTTGCGTTTGCCTCAGAAAAATATTCATATTTCGGCTTTACTCATCTCTTACACAAAATAGGCATTTTGGTTTGGCATCAGTAAATCAGGCAAGTGATTGTTCAACAACAACACGCCACTTTCATAAACGCAATAGGGTACAAAATAAAAGTCATGACTGACTATCACAAGAGTAGCGGGACTTTTAGGTTTTCAGTGCTTGAAAGTTGTACTCCTACATACCCGATAATAACCAAGCTACCAGATAATAGTTATGAAAGCTGAGCCCTACCATCGTGTTCAAATACATTGCTGCATATAATGAGCATAAAACAAATTACCAGTAAGAACTTCAACTACTATTAAATAATTAAAGAAAGTAAAAGAGTGTGATAAACATTATTCTTGCTTATTTGCCTTCAACGCGCTCTAACTCATATGTTTGGCACCATTTCAATTTCAAGAACTATTTCAAAATCCTTATACTTGTCCGCTCCTGTGATATGTAGCCACGTCCCAAAAGGGGAAGAAGGAGTAGGTGGTCATAAATGGCTAAAGAATTTAAAAACTGTTTCAAACTGGTGCCGGTTGGACGGGTGGGAGCCTCTGATAGCTCTCCCGAAAACAGTCTTCTCCTATATAGGGGAGCAAGCTCATCCCGTCACTGTGCCAGGTTTTGCAGTAGTAGTTTTAACTTGCTTAGCCATTTTGACCACCTACTCTGTCCTTATGGTACGTGCTACTACCACAGGAAGCGGAAAAGTATAAGGATGTTTGAAACAGTCTTGAAAAATTGAGTGACCAAAACTTATGGAGTTTGCAGGAGGAGGTGGTGGTGGTGGGTGGTGGTTTTGGGCGGGGGGGGTCAGCCGTTGGCAATGTTTGCAGGGGAGGGCAGGGGGGGAGGGTCAGGGCAGGGACCTCGCCACCCTCCTGCCCTCTGCCACCAATGCCCAACACCCTGAGGTGAGGGGGTTGGTGGTGGTAGTCGGTGGTGGTGGTGTAGCGTTGGCAATGTTGTGGCAGGCGAGGTAGGGGGAGGGTCAGGCAGGCAGGGACTCGCCACCCTCCTGCCCTCTGCACCAATGCCCCAACACCCTGAAGGGGGAGGGGTGGTGGTGGTAGTGGTGGTGGTGGTGGTGGTGTAGCCGTTGGCAATGTGTGGCAGGGAGGGCAGAGGGAGGGTCAGGCAGGGACTCGCCACCCTCTGCACCAATGCCCCAACACCCTGAAGGGGGAGGGGTGGTGGTGGTAGTGGTGGTGGTGGTGGTGGTGTAGCCGTTGGCAATGTGTGGCAGGGAGGGCAGGGGGAGGGTCAGGCAGGGACTCGCCACCCTCCTGCCCTCTGCACCAATGCCCCAACACCCTGAAGGGGGAGAACAAACAAGACAAAAACATGAAGTCATAACAGAAAATGGGAGATGTGACACTCATGACGGAATATGAAGGAGTAACAGTTGTGAATTATGAAGGCATAACACTTGCATGGAGGGACTACAGTGCTTCCAAGACAGTGCACAGGGAGTTCACGTACAGAATTAGTAGTAAAACAAAAAAATATATGAGTAAAAAGAGAAACTATTGTGCAATGCAACATCCTACATTGGTCTTCATGATTCACTCAAGCTTAAAAGTTACTTATGTACCAACCAGAAATGACAATAGAAATGAGTATTTGCTTTTGCAGCCCTTCATTTCCTGACCTCCGGGTAACCAATACAACAACCGTGTCAGGAATCCAAGCCAGAGAAACAAAGTGTACCACAAAAACATAATAAAATAACTGCATTGTTGAGCTCCCATGGCATAGTATTTGCCTCCAAACACCTGCACAAATCCATGAGGCCTCTGAAATGAGACTACATCTTGAAAAATACATCTCATAAGCCATCCAATATGGTAGTTTACCCCTAAGTCTACCCACACACTCTTCACAGATCTATAAACTGATACACTATTCATCAAAGCAATAGGAGACTTCAAAATACAAAATCTCATAAGCCATCCAATATTAAAGTTTATCATAAAAATCGACTTACCTGTCTATCTTTACCTAACAAAACTCTACCCACACACTTTCCAAAGACCAATAAACAGCAAGTTTTCCCAGGATCCTCACTTTCCCTTGGCGAGTGTGTGTGTTTCCCCGGTGAGCAGCGGGGCGACGCCAGTGCCGGGAGCAGCGCCGCTCAGCCTCATCATGTCCTCCATGCGTCCCCCCCTCCCCCGGGGCAGGGAGCGGGGCAGGCGGGTGTACAGGGAGGGGGGGAAGGAGGGGTAGGGCCGCCCCACCTCTGCCCGCTGCAGGAAGGTGTCCCCGCACTGCAGGGGCCCAGGGGGGAGGAAACAGGGGGCTGGCTGGGGGGGAGGAAAGGATAGACACTGATTTAGACCCCTGAATTTGAGGGAATAGAAGAATACATATATAAACTAGAAATATAAAACCTCAATAAAAGGACCCATGAATGTTTCTGCTAAGATATGTTTAAGTAAGAATGATACAAACATTACTTACTGACTCATGAATTAATAGTAATTGGTGTTACTGTAATAATTTGAAGGAATAGAAAGATACATATATGAACTAGATATCAAAAATCTTAATAAAGGGACCATGAATAAGTGTGCTAAGGCTGGGGGACGACGAGACACGAGGAGACACGAGGAGTGAGAGGGCGGGCAGGGAGAAGCCGCGAGAGTCGGGCGAGGATTAGCGCTTGGAAAGGATCTCCGGCAGGTGCCGCCCGGAGGAGACGCCGCTCGCCAGGGAGCAGGGAAGGGCTGTGGTGGTTTCACAGGCGATCCAAGGGTAGAGGTAGTGTCCCCTGTGGCTAACGGCGCCTGGGTGAAAGGTAGCAGCCGGCTGTGTTCGGTGGGCGTGCGTTGGGCGGGGCCGTGAGGGTTAACCAGTGCCGCCTCTTCCCGCCGCCCGGTGGCTTAGTGTGTTGACTGTGATGACTCTGGTATTGTATTAGACGCATAACAGTGACTGCAGTGATAGTGGAGGAACATTTGTGGCTGCAACAGTCGAGAAGTGACTGGGCCTATTCGCGGTGGGTGTGATGTCTCGGTGTAGTACAATATAGTCTGGAAAAGGATGTGATTGTGTTATTCCCCATGTGCCTGAGTGTGTGTGTGTATGTTGTAAAATGTACATAATACAATTGCTAACTCTGAGTCAACAAGATGCAATGTATATAAAACAATTAACCCTGAATTTAAAGTACATGACATTTATGAAAAGAAACATGTAATTAACGATCTACATAGGATGTCGTTTACACGTTTTCGAGTCTGTGGTCATAGTTTAGTAGTGGAAACGGGACGCTGGAACAGGCGCGGACGTGGTCGCCTTCCTCTCGAGGAGCGCCTGTGTGTATGTGGTGACATACAAACAGAACAACATGTGGTAGAAGTGTGCCCCATAACACAACACATTAGAAACCTTTACAGATTTAATACTGTTCATGACGTATTCTCTAATTTCAGTGATGTAATAACATGCAAAATTATTCATGAAGTTTTAAATAGTTATACTTAAGAAATGCATATTCTTTTCCGTTAATAGTTTATTTCATTTTTTGTCTTTCATAGGGACGTAGATCAAGCTGGCTGCTTGTTGAATTTTATGTGTTTAGTAGTTTATCGTAGTAGTAGTAGTTTTATTAATTATTTTTTTGTTGGACTACAGTTTGTTACTCAAAATTTGGGAATGTTTCATTTTTTGGACATTGAGTGTTTTGTCTATTTATTAATGATATTATGTGTCATTTATGTATAAAGCTGTGGTCAATAAATATCTATCTATCTATCTATCTATCTGTGTGCCGTGGTGGTGATGTGCCTGTGTGTGTGTGTGCCGTGGTGGTGATGTGCCTGTGTGTGTGTGTGCCGTGGTGGTGATGTGCCTGTGTGTGTGTGTGCCGTGGTGGTGATGTGCCTGTGTGTGTGTGTGCCGTGGTGGTGATGTGCCTGTGTGTGTGTGTGTGCCGTGGTGGTGATGTGCCTGTGTGTGTGTGTGCCGTGGTGATGTGCCTGTGTGTGTGTGTGCCGTGGTGGTGATGTGCCAGTGTGTGTGTGTGTGCCGTGGTGGTGATGTGCCTGTGTGTGTGTGTGTGCCGTGGTGGTGATGTGCCTGTGTGTGTGTGTGCCGTGGTGATGTGCCTGTGTGTGTGTGTGCCGTGGTGGTGATGTGCCTGTGTGTGTGTGTGCCGTGGTGGTGATGCGCCAGTGTGTGTGTGTGTGCCGTGGTGATGTGCCTGTGTGTATGTGTGTGCCGTGGTGGTGATGTGCCTGTGTGTGTGTGTGCCGTGGTGGTGATGTGCCTGTGTGTGTGTGTGCCGTGGTGATGTGCCTGTGTGTGTGTGTGTGCCGTGGTGGTGATGTGCCTGTGTGTGTGTGTGCCGTGGTGATGTGCCTGTGTGTGTGTGTGTGCCGTGGTGGTTGATGTGCCTGTGTGTGTGTGTGCCGTGGTGGTGATGTGCCAGTGTGTGTGTGTGCCGTGGTGGTGATGTGCCAGTGAGTGTGTGTGCCGTGGTGGTGATGTGCCTGTGTGTGTGTGTGTGCCGTGGTGGTGATGTGCCTGTGTGTGTGTGTGCCGTGGTGGTGATGTGCCTGTGTGTGTGTGTGGCCGTGGTGGTGATGTGCCTGTGTGTGTGTGTGCCGTGGTGGTGATGTGCCTGTGTGTGTGTTGTGCCGTGGTGGTGATGTGCCTGTGTGTGTGTGTGCCGTGGTGGTGATGTGCCTGTGTGTGTGTGTGCCGTGGTGGTGATGTGCCAGTGTGTGTGTGTGCCGTGGTGGTGATGTGCCTGTGTGTGTGTGTGCCGTGGTGGTGATGTGCCTGTGTGTGTGTGTGCCGTGGTGGTGATGTGCCTGTGTGTGTGTGTGCCGTGGTGATGTGCCTGTGTGTGTGTGTGCCGTGGTGGTGATGTGCCTGTGTGTGTGTGTGCCGTGGTGGTGATGTGCCAGTGTGTGTGTGTGCCGTGGTGGTGATGTGCCAGTGTGGGGAGCCCGTGCTCAAGGCCGAGGGGGATTCATTGTTTTTGGTCCCGGCTAAACACATAACCGGACTCTGCCCCTCATTCCCACGCATCTGAGGCCAGCCCAGGAAGGGAGGCAGGTGAGTTGGGCGGCTGTGGGAGCGCTTTTGTAACAATATGATTACAAAGATGTGTTTATGCTGGTGTAGTGATAGGATGGATGGTAACAGGTAACTATATGCAGGGATGTCAACAAGAAAAGATAAAAACCTCTGAAATGAAATAATAGGGCGACCAACTCATCCGAGCGCAGCGAGGCTGACCGAGCGTAGCGAGGAAACCTCCCAGCTGGGGGTTCGGGGTCCGAGATTTTTTGTAAATTTCATGCTCTGAGAGAGCTTCTGAGAGGTCCTTGGTTATATGTATAATAATTTCTGGTCTCATTTTTGTGTAAATGTATATATATACGTTATGGTATATCATGCAACTTAAATTGTGAAATGTATATGCATTATTAACCATTTTGACATGATAAATGAAATATTAACACTGTTTCCGTTGGAAAAGTAATCACAACAAAATGTTAACATGTTTTGTAACAGAAGAAACCTCATCAAATATGATTTGATGACCAACTTTGAATTATTGAATAATCCAATATCAAATAAGTTTCACTATAACTATAATCATGATAATAACATGCACACACAATGAATAGTAAACTTGTATTCATATTGCCAAATAACATGTACAATGTACATACAATATATATCTCACAACATATCAAATGTAATGATCAGACCAGCAGTTGACCATATACAGGATACAAATATAGTAACATTGGCAACCAGGACAAGTCACAGGGGAACACAGGGCTAGCCAACTAGGTACACCCCCCCCCTAAACCTTTAACCCGAATCTACACGATTTACAGAAATGACCCAGCTGGCAATAAAATACTCTGAAATCCGCGAATCCGCGGAAAATTGACATCCCTGTTTATGATTACAAAGATGTGTTTATGCTGGTGTAGTGATAGGATGGATGGTAACAGGTAACTATATGATTACAAAGATGTGTTTATGCTGGTGTAGTGATAGGATGGATGGTAACAGGTAACTATTGCCATACAAAAATAGGGCTAGGGGAGACAAGAGCCAGGAAAACCATTCTATCCTGATTAGTAACATGGCCTTGTGACTTTTGGAGAGAGGGAGAGAGAGAGAGAGAGAGAGAGAGAG
>JACEEZ010005875.1:0-2500 GCA_016584305.1 Chionoecetes opilio
GTTGGCGTCAATAATGCATAACGTTATAATATAGTCACAATGTAATATGAAGGGGAGACTCCGGGGGGTCCCTTATTTGTTGATGGATTTCATCGCAACTTGCAGGGAATCTTCTTCACAGTCTTAGCAATGTATAAAAAGTGTATCAGCCAATATCTGAGATTCCATAAAAAAAAAAACTGTCATTTTTGGGTGTGTATTCGAATTGATATCTGATACTAATGTTTCAAATTTGAAGAATGTTGGTGAGTTTAATATTTTTTATGTATTCAAATCTATGTTTAGTCAGATTTAACTTAACCGTTTCATGTCTGACGTTATAAGCATGTTTTTTTAACAGGCTTAAGTTTTGTAAGTTAATAAAATAAAATGATATACAGATAACTTACTATTTTCCAAATAAAAATTTAGTTTGAATAGATTTTTAGAGTAGCATTTTGTGATCAAAATACTTTTTACATAATTCATTTATTATGAAAACGAAATGAGTTTTATTGCTTTAAAGTAAAAGAAAATACTTTTTCCAGACACGCCGGCTAAAGTCTTGGAGTTACTTTAACATGATTCTTTCAGTTATTTACATATATTTATTGCTCAAATTATTGCTTCTTGGTCACCTTCTTTCTTCTCTTTGCGAGGGAAGAATGTTTCATTTCTATAAATATAGGTATATATCTGAAATACTTACATTTGAATATAATACTAGGGTATCATTGGTGTCTGTTGCATCTTTCTTCGTCATCATTTCATCAGAGACATGTTCAGGCACATCTTCATACGTAATCTTCTCACACTCACTGCGTTGCACTACCAAAAACACAACAATTATCGTATCTTGTGTGCAGATTGAGTTTACCATCACAATCATCACACTTGCCTATACTACATTTCAACAAGTTCTCAAGTTTTTTTTTCTTGAGAACTACTAACCTCACACTCTCATCCTCTGTTGTTCTATCATGATGTAATAATTATTTTCATATTTATATTTGCTTCTTCACAGCCTGTCCGATGACTTGGTTCAGCGTTGGGTTTGTACCAACAGGTGTGGTGTTTGATGAACCTTCACCACCACCACCACCACCACTGTTGTTCTTCAATAGCTCAAGTTTTGACATGCTTAGAGCTCTTTCTCGAGCCTTCAAAAGATTTTTTCGCTTACTGCGAGGCATGATGAGTAAAATAAAGAGCTAGAAAGCACGGCAGAAGCCAAATCTAGTTTTTATTGGCTGTCCGCTGATCTTACTATAAAAAAAAGAAAAAATCCGTTGTTGTGGTCGTTATTCTGAAGGGGGGCGAGACGAGGCAGGTGGAGGCAGGTCATGGAAGGCTGCTGTTAGAGGAAGTACAGACAACACAACAACAAACATATTCATGTAATTAAAACATAAGAGTGATAAATATTTGTCTGCGATCACTAACTAGGATTATCACTGGGGAACAAATTTTTGTTGAGTTAGGTCTGACACTTGTTATTAAGTAATTTTTGGGTGCTGAATCCAAAACTGATCTCAGTTTTTCTCTATCACGTCAAGTTTTTGAACTGTAGGATTTTCGTTTTCTTAAAAAATATGAAAAATACTGTACTTAACAGTAACAGTGCTTATTTTATAAAAAGTTGCAAATGTTAACATACAATGAAAAATGAAAGAAATAGGCATGAATAGAATGTTTATTTAACATTATCATGTTTTTAGAAAGGATAAGGCTATAATTGTGTGCAGGTTAAGGTAAAATTTACGTTTGTAGCTTTGTCTGGAGTGTTCAACTTGAGGACTATCGCGTTTGATGCTCCAACAATAGTCAGCCATCATATGCACATCCCATCTACTCTGGTAACGTTCTTCCATAACCTTCAAATCTTGGTGAAATCGTTCACCTTGCTCGTCGCTAGCAGCACCAAGATTTTCCGGAAAGTTGGCAAGATGGCTATGCAAAATATGTACTTTAATTCTCATGTTGCAACCAAGCGCTTTGTAGCTCTCCAATAGTTTCTGAACAATTTCTGTGTAATTACTTGCACGTGTATTTCCAAGAAAGTTCTTGACGACGTCTTTGAATGATAGCCAAGCATTCTTTTCAAGGTCTGACATAGTACCGTTGAAATGTTCATCTTTGATGAGCTGTCGAATTTGTGGACCATCAAACACACCGGCCTTGATTTTTTCAATTGACAGTCCAGGAAATGCCAAGATGATGTACTTCAAACAGTCGCCATCAGTTGACAATGCTTTTACAAATTGTTTCATGAGACCTAGTTTTATGTGCAGAGGTGGGAATATTATTTTCTTCCTGGCAACAAGTGGCTCATGTACAATGTTAGGATCTCCAGGTTTAAGATCAGATCTCGGAGGCCAATTCGTCTGAACCCAATGCTTCTCTCGAGCTCTGCTATCCCACATACAGAGAAAGCAGGGATACTTTGTGTATCCACGTTGTTGACCAAGAAGGAAGGACACCATTTTAAGGTCAACACAGATGATCCAATTGTGTTTGTCAT
>JACEEZ010005875.1:7500-45000 GCA_016584305.1 Chionoecetes opilio
CTTCCATGTTTTCTATCCTCTTAGGGACAAGGTATACTTTTCCAACTGTTTTTTTACATGCTTTGACGTACCGCAAACGTGATTTATGGATCTCTGAGTTAGATGTGTGTATTG
Organism: Chionoecetes opilio; assembly: GCA_016584305.1. Lineage (NCBI taxonomy): Eukaryota > Metazoa > Arthropoda > Malacostraca > Decapoda > Majidae > Chionoecetes > Chionoecetes opilio. The sequence goes on from JACEEZ010005875.1 coordinate 7,615, forward strand.
TATCACCCCAGCTATTAGACTCCTTTAAAATTATTTTTCTTGTGATGCATCATAGTGACCTCACTTCTACCATGCCCCGATAACTATGAGAGTCACTAGCACGGGGGTTAAACCTTGGTAACCTACTTGTTTCGGGAAACCGTCACTAGGAGGCAACGCAGCACTGCTTGGAATGGCGAGAGGTCTAGATTGATCGAAAAGCCTCTCAAGTACTAAAATTTATCAACAAGGATAGCTTTTTGAGAAATATCATACAACAAATGTCATGCATGGATGATGATTTAAATTCTTTTGTTTAGAAAACTTCTCAGAAGTTTTGCAGAAGCAGAAGAGCAGAAGCAAAGGCATGTTTTACCGAGGATGGGGAGATAGTGCGTGTAGATGGCATGGATTAAGGGAGATGGACAGGTTTGTTGGAGGATGAGGACGATTTAAGGGTATAGAAAGTCATTATTGGAATGGTGACTATGATGTATCAGCTTATGTATGGTACTAAAACCAAGTGATGCAGATTTTAGGGACCACTTGAGGAAGTACGAACCCTCCCAAGCTATTTTATTATGAAGAACCGAACGTGACTACAGATGTTAGCATCCCGTCTTGGACGAACCCATATCTCCCTCAGAGTTAAAAAAATCAGATACGAAGGATGAAATTTGACAAGGCGTGTTGGCCCAGAGATATTCCCACAGGTGTGTTCACACTATTCCCAGCTCAGAGGTTTTTACCCTTTTCCCACTTTATTCACAACGTTTTATGTCAGAGTATTTCATGATGCATAATTAGAGCAAAAATCTTTGTAATTTTGAAGAAAAGAGATAAAACCAATCATAATAACTATCGGGGAAAATAATTTGTCATGAACCATGCCAAATTGTACGATATGGTTTTGTGCGATCGCTTGAGTCAGTGGTTCAAACCCGATAGAGAGCAAGCGGGACCCAAAACGAAAAGTGGATGTAGGGAAATATAGTGATGCTCGACTTATTACCAACACAGCTAGGTTAAGAAATTAGATTGTTTGGGGTTTTTTGTAGACTTCACAAAAGCCTATGATAATGTTTCCCAGACAAAACGTTAAATGGTGATGAAAGGGTTGGGATGCGGGGCGGTAATGCTGGCGGCGGTGGTGGCCATGTACCACACCACCAAAAATATCATCGGCTCTGCTGTACTGACAGCTCACGGGCGTCAGCAAGGCTCTCCACCTCTTCCCTTTCTTTTTATTAGAATAGTATTATTATAAGCCGCGGTCCCCATGAGCAACTTTTCCGTCAATATTCAGGCTGCAATTATTCAGAAAGGGAACACCTTGCCGTGTTTTGGTCACCACGGACTTTCAGAGGTAGCAATAATTTGAATGGCAATTTGGCTTCTCAAGATGTATCTGAAGAAGTGTCTTTTGGAAAAATAGGGGAGAAATAGGGAGAAACCGTTTCACAAATAGGGTGGTGAATGATTGAAATGGATTCTTTTTGTAAACGACATATAACATTCAACATTCAACATCAAGTGATCAATAATAAGTTGGGATCCCCTAAAAAAAATTGTTATTATAGACCGTCAACAAGGAAAATGTATACCAGCCTAACTCATTTTTAAATTTTTCTTGGTGTTTTGTATCCTTCAAATCGTTTAAAAACACGTACAAAAAGTGTACGGGCTTCACAATTCGTCTTGTAATCGGTTCTTTTCCCCTAGTAGCTATGTATTTCAGCTTATGTATATTGAAATTTGAGTGTGCATAAAAATAATGACAAAAAATATGCGTTTGTTTGGGGGGAATTTAGTGACAATATTCTGGCAGAATATGTCACCACACGAACTTGCTCGTGTTCATTATTCTCTCTTAGAACTCGCAATTTTTATCCGAGTTTTGGGGGCCCCGTTTGTGTTGCCGGGTGTAAGTAGGGGTGATTTGTGGTGTGATACCTAGGGGTATGTGGGTCAGGAGTGGCTGTCGAGGGCCTTAAGTCTAAATAGCAAGATAGAGGGGCTGTGCAAGGATATGGGGTTGCGGTTTGTGGACGGTGGGACACTTTCTATGGTAAGCACTCAATGTATACCAGAGATGGTGTCCACCTAAAGTAAGATGGGGACAGAGGCTACGGGACCAGTTAGAGAAGGCTTGTTAGGTTATGCTAGCCAGGGAAACTAGGTCACGGGGGAAAAATGGGAGGCATAGGGGTTCAAGATAAAAAGGGAAGAAACCCCGTGTTAGAAAATGGAACCAAGGGAAGGGTGTAGAAACTCCTATGCGATTTTGGAAAGCATTAATGTCAGGGGGTTTGGGGGGTAGGGAAATTAGAGGACATTTCCGGGGAATTAGTGAATGGGGTTTTGATGTAGTAGGCGTCAGGAAATCCCACCTTAGGGAGAGGATAAATGTAAGAACAGAGGGGTATCACCTTAAAAATAAGGGTAGAAGCAAGAATCCTAGAAAAGGGACGGGGTGGTGTTTTTTGTTTAGGCAGGATGCAGGTATAGATGTTTGAGGCTAGATGTAGGAACCTGTGAGGCAAGCGAAGATATTTTTGCTGCTAGATTAGAGTACAAAGAAGAGAGAAAAAGGGGACGATCATCTTAGTAGTCTGCTATATGACAGTTGAAGGGAGGGGCTAGTATAGAAAATGAAAGGAAATATAACAAGATTAGTAGATTATTAGCAGAACACAACAGGAACAGATATAGTTATGGGGGACATGAATGGACCATAGGTATACTAGGGGAGGAGGTAAATGGAATGGGATACTACTCTTAAATTTGTTGAGGCCAACCCATTTTGAAAAACCTAAATACCAATGGCAGAGGGTAGAGTAACATGGGCAGAGAGAGGGAGGGAATCAGCTATAGATTATGTGCTAGTAAATTTAAAATGCCAGGAAGATGGTGAAGGATATGGGGGATGATGAGGAGGGTCTGGTAGATATAAATAGTGACCACAACATGATAGTCTTAAATTATCAAGTAAAAAAAAAAGGGAGAAAAAGGAGAAAAATGAACAACAAAGATGGACTTAGACAGGCAATTGGGAAATTTTAGGAGGACTTGAAACAGGTAGTTTGGAAGGAGGAAAGGGGTGGATGAAAAGAACCCGAGTCTGTGGGGACAATAATGGAAAGGGTAGGAAGAGGATAGGTAAAGTGAAGCAAAGGAGCCGGGGAAAAAAGTGCAATAGGTGGTTTGGATGTGAGATTAAGAGGGGGAGAAGGAAAGAAAGGAGCAGAACAGGGGACGAAAGAGACTCGAAAAGGAATAGTGAGATAGAGGAAGGTTAGAATATGAGGAGGATGGGATAGGTATAAGAAAAAACAGAGAGAGTAAAGCGCTTATTAGGAAGGGTAGGGCAAACATGGGGAGGGAAATTGTAGAGGAAATAAGGGAGAAGGGTGAGGAAGGGGGTAAAGGGGGTTGGTATACTTTTCTTAGAGAAGGAAGACAGGGGGCAAACCGTGCGTAGATGAAATTTTAGTGGGAGACGAAGTGGTGAAAGGACCTGAGAGTATTAAGAGGGAGATCAAGAAGTTTTTGGGAGGGGGTGGGGGCATGACTGAGCAGGTAGAATTAGGTGAAGTAAATATAGGAAGTAAAAAGGGAAAATAGATGAGGGAATGGATGAACATTTCAGTAAGGAAGAAAAAAGGAGTTACCTTAAAAAAAAGCTGAAAAATAGGGAAAAGCAGCAGGGAGGGTGGTATACCAAAAAAGAATTGTATAAAGGGGTGAGGGTATGGTGGATGGTTGTAAAAAGGCTTTTAGGCAGATTTGGCAGGAAAAAAGAGTCCAAGGAAATGGAATGAGGGTAGGGTTACTCCCATTACACAAGGGAGGGGCACAACAGTAGAAAGCTCTTGAAAAATTATCGACCAATAGCAAATAATGGATACGGTGGGAAAGATATTCATGGGTTACTAATGGTAGGATTAGTGAAATTTTTGAGAGAAAATAGAGTAATGGGGGAGGAACAGAATGGCTTTCCGCAGGGATAGGAGAGGTGAGGACAACATGTTCGTAGTTATTCAATGATAGAAAAAATGAAAAGGATGGGTGGAAGACATACCCTTGCATTCCTTGACATTGAAAAGGCTTTGATAGGGTCCCAAAAGGGGGTTTGCTTTGTAGACTACCCGTCTAGAATTGGGATTAGTGACAGAATAGAGCCCTAATAGATAGTATGTATGAGGACACCCCACGGGCAGTTTTACAGGCTTGGGGACATAGAGAAGAGTGGGTAGGGAGTCCGAAGAGGGTTAGGCAGGGCTGCGTGTTATCACCGTTACTTTTTGGCTTATATACAGAGGATTAGCAAATTTGGTTTGAAATTCGGGCTATTTGGGTAAGGGTTGGGGAGAAAGTTGGCAGTTTACTATATGCTGACGACATAGGGTTTTCATGAGTGGGACAGTGGGAACTTCAGGAGATGCTAATATAGTCGCACAGTATGGGAGGGATTTTGGATGAAATTAACAGTGAGAAAAAATCAGGTTTCCCGGTTATAAAAGGAGAGGCAGCAGATGAGGGTAGGAGTTTGGAAAAGGGAGACCTGAGATTAGGGCGCACCGAGTCCCTATAAATACCTAGGTATCACGGTAGATGGGAAGGGAGCAGATAGGACGAAACAAATAAAAAGGAAAGCAAATCATGGGTGGAAGCTTGGTATTGTAGCAAGATGTAGGGCAAACAGGTATGAGGTATAAGAGGGTTGTGGAAAGGCATTTGGGAGTACCGAGCCTCATGTATGGGGGAGAGTGTATGAGGGGGACGGTAGAGAGCTGGACAAATTAGAGGTAGTACAGAACAGGGTAGGGAGACCTTGCACTAGAGGCAAACAGGTATGTAGCATTGGAGGCGATCAGGGGAGAGGCAGGGTGGAGTACCTTTGGGGGAGAGAATGGAAAGTCATGCTTATTACAAAAACAGGGGTTAGAAAAAAGGATGAAAACAGGTGCTCGAAAAGTTTATGAGTGGATAGGACAGAGTATAAATGGGGTAGATCAAGCAGACGGTGGGAGAGGAAGTGTGGGTTACAGGATTTCACAGATGGGGTACACCAGTCTAGTGAGGGGAGTTAAAGCGAAGGTGAATGACCAAGTTCAGAGGCAGGGCAGGGAGATGTGGGGAAAAGAGGGTGGAGGGTAAGAGTTTCTCTGAATTGGTACAGGGGAAGACCCACCCAAGTGTGAGGTCTTTTATGATGGTAGCTTGGGGAGATGGTTTATTATTTAAAAAGCAAGGACGAAATCTCTGGAGTCAAAAGTAGAACATAAGATGGGCAAACGAAGGAGCAAGATATGTCAAATGTGTATGGTAGACTAGATGAACTGTAGATCACCTGGTATTAATGTTTCCAAGGTATGATGAGGAAAGAGAAACGGCTTATAGCATAGTGGCACGGGAGTAGGCGTGGATCAGTTGGGATAGAGTGGCAGAGGGGACATAGATGGGATAATGGAATTTCTTTTAGGTTTGATAGGGTTTCAGGACCACCAATAGAAGAATCATTGAAGGGTTAAAATATTTCTAGAAAGGCTTGGGTAAAAGAGCAGAGAGTTAGGGGCCCAATCCTACAAGCCCTCAGGAGCCAGCCGGAAAATAGGCTTTTAACTGCGACTGAAACCGTGGGTTTGCTTTCCCCCCTAGAAAGAAAGAAGAAAGTAATATTGCTAGAAAAATTGTCCCGTGTTTACCGCACCTTTAGTGTTCAACTATGTGTTCTGTGTTGTGTGTTTTGTGTTCTGTGTTCTGTATGGTTGATGTTGGGTCCTGGTACACCTGGCTAATCCACTCCCTAGGCAATACACTAATCCTTTAAACTCGACCTCAGCCTACGCCAGATGTTCTCCGTCAGGTCTTGAGTATCGCGGCCCTTTATAAGGAGCCAGTCTCTTGTAGGGAGACACTTAGACACAGACCTCTGTACTAGCAACTCACCAGTCTTCAAGTCACCAAGTCACATCCAACCACGGCAGGAACAACTCACCAGTCCGTGAGTCACCTTACACGACGTGTTACCTGTTACCTTTACCCAGAGTTAATAAACGACTATCAAAGCAGAGTTACCTGTTTCTGCTCACCCTAAAAGTGACATACCAATCACTTTACACATGGTGACAGCGTCGGTCTCTGGTAACAGGTTAAACACTACTTGACCTCCATGCCGCCACATCGTTCCTCCAGGCCTCATCATCCAGCAGCCGCCACGAACCTCCCGCGCCGCTACATCCAACTACCTGCCTTCCACGTGTGACTCCGCGTCGCCTGATCTTCCTACACGACTTCAAGCTGCTCACGCCACATCATTCTACATCACCGCCTCTCCTGGTCATCGGCTTCATACACGTGTGGAAACAGCTACTCCACCTCCACCGCTTGCTACGCCCAGCTCTCCACAACAACGCTGCCGCCTCCTCCACCACATCCACACGGCATTCCCACCAGGCCGCCCTACGCATCCACATACGCGGTTCCTCAATCACCACCGAAGCTGAGTTCTACATCACTTTCACTTTCATCCACACGGCAGGCAGCGAGGTAAAGTCCATCTCTTCTCCGCTTCCCACGCCGCGCAGCTTCGATTCATCTCCTCCACGTGTCTACGAGATCTCCTTCCACGGCATCCCCGGCGCCAAGCTCCACCAACGTTTCATCCACCTACTCCACCGCCTGCTACACCACCTCCTGCTTCCTCACGCTGCTGGTGCAGTTTCAGCATCCTCCACCTGTTCCATCACGTCTTCAAACATTCGTTAAGTACCATACTATTATTTTATTCCTGTGCTCTCTGCTACCTATAGCTTGTGTCTACATATGCTTGCTATACCCAGTTGAGTTGTGACTTACTTTTGAGTGCATAATTCATTTTCTGGTATCAATTTTTGGTAGTGCCATCCCTTTTGTGATCCTGTGGTGTGTTTTCCACCTTGTTATTTTAATTCATTTATATGACTGTGTGCTGATAAGAACTTGACCTCCGTAGGGATCCTGACCTGTTTATCCCGCAACGCTGTGCGACTGTTACAGCGTCCGCCTCACAGTGTCTGTCCGTGTCCTGATACTCCTGCCCTTTGGACTTTATGGGTTTCCGCTGGGGTACGGTATTTGTATTTTATGAGCGAAACGCTCTTTTATTTAGTCCTTTTTTTATTTTTTCTTTTTTCTATTGTTCCCAAAATTGAAAAACGGGACGCTCCACACTTACACATATGCTTTTGTTCCATAAGTGATACACTAACACTTTCCAACTTACACTGTGTTATTTAACTTTTATTCACGTTCTCGCGCGTTATCCATATCTACGTACTCTATCTAGGATATTATTATTATTATTATCATTATATGCCATAACGGTTGTAAACCCTCTGATATTTTCATTTCTTCAAAAAATTCACCTGTCATCATGCCACCACCAGCGCCAACTTATGTCACTCTGGTATACGAGGTTCCTTCCTTTCCCAAATTCACAGGCAACAATATTCCATTTCCCACATACTACTGAAAGACGTTGACGACGAATCGCGCATCGTAACATCACTAACGAGGGCAATAAAAATCGCTAAACTAAATCCCGTTTGTGACTTTGTCTAACTGCCTTGCAGGACATACCTGCAGAGTGTTTATTTCTCACAATTAAGACATATGACAAATTTTAAGACTACATTCATAAATATTTCAGTGGCAGTCAGAAATCCGGTATCCTTGCTCCACTCTTTAGACATGCAACACTCAAAAAAGGCAAGAACACCCTTTTTCCAGTCATATCACTTTGCAACAATCTTCTAACGTCAAATTAGATTTGATAAGACAGCTGGAATCTTCAGAATGGTTGATGAAGATGGGAAATGAGTCTACAAGCTGTCGGTAACCTTTTTGGATACTACACTTATTGTTCCTCATACACCCTTCCACAGCAAAACAGGCGTCTGATAAACACTTTCATTTTGCTCCACAGAGACCTTCCCTGCATTTGCTTCCAATTTTGAGGACTCTTCGTCCTAGTGTTTTTCAAACAATGCACATTCTTCTATGTCTGGCTGCTGTTATCTACACAACACAAACACCACCAACCCAAAAAGCCCTTCTCGTCCTCCTTTCAACTAAAAACACTCGTTCACCCTCAAACAATCGTCAAAGACAACGCTCATCTTCACATTCAGACAGTCCCGTGCTAATCACTCACCTGCCTCGTATTGCTATTAACTGCAAAAACAGGGACACACGATCGAGCGTTGATTTTACACGACAACGTCCATTTTCCCAAAACCAGCATTATGTTCCACGCTTTTGATCACCATGGTCAATGTGGTCACGACACTTCTGAATGTCGCGCGGAACAAACGCTCCCTCGTATTCACAGCAACACAACACCCTTCTGACAGTCGTGAAGGACCCCCAATCTCCTCGCCATTCACACAAAATATAACCCTCATGACTACCACGCGACGTGCACTCCTCCGAGCAACCCAGAACACAGAACACAGAGCACAGAACACATAGTTGAACAATAATAATAATACTATCCTAAAATTTATAATGTTTGTTAATGTTTTAATTAGAACTGTTACAGAAAAGTGTCCACCAAGCGATTCATTGAGAGGTTACAAATATTGATGTTAATGGACGACACAGTTCTGTTATCAAAAAGTAGGGAAAACATGTATACATAGTTGAGGATATTGAAAAACTATTTTGTGAGTATTACTGAGGGTAAACAATGTAAAAACCAAGTTTTTTCGTCATCAATGGTGAAAAAGGCGATGATGACCATTTCGTGTGGGCGAGATGTTGGTCGAGCACTGTACTAGTTACACGTATTTGGGTTCACCGTTCCATGTGACGGGTTCTGTGTGGTGTGCTGTTAAACTACATGCAAAAAGCAAATTATGTCATGTGTTTTAAAAATTTTTTTAATTTTTAAAGAACATAATGACATTCCTTTCATAGTGAAGCGACGGGTGTTTTTACGCAGCGCTCTTGTCGTCCCTCGTGTAAAAGCTGCGAGTCATAGGTGGGTGCTGATATAAAACCTGTGGTGAGATTGTACAACTGGGCACTGAAGCAGCTGTTAGGGGTGAGGAAGACTACTCCAAATGTTGTTTGCTACGTTATCAGGCTACCCGTCGCTTCCCGACCATGTGAGGAATAACAACATAAATGTTTTTAAGAAAAGGTCTTAAAGAAAAGTTTTGGTATGTATGATGATCCACTTTCTTTAGCAATAGAAAAGTAATTGAAAGGAACACCCGATAGGAAAGCTTGTGAGCGAAATGATAAAAAGGAAACGCCTGATGTGTCTGTGTTGTTATAAGAGCTCAAAAAAATTGTGTTAGAGACCAAATGCATCGAGGTGTTTTGTGTACAAAGATCGTTAACCCTACTTAACTATACAGACATTTACACTCACAGACAAACCCATGCAATGAGTTTCATAATAGAATTTACAAGGTTTTTGAGTGTCTGGCCACACCTTAAGCTACGGTCACTAGCAGTAGAGGGCTGGGTGCTGGAATAGGCGCGGGCGGGGCCGCTTTACCGCTGGAAGAGCGGCTGTGCAGGTGTGGTGAGGTGCAGACGGAGAGGCATGTGGTGGAGCAATGTTCCTTACACCCAAAACTATAGACACCTTTTGCCTACCAACTTTGGAGGATCATTTTTGAAAAACCCATCTAATGATGTAATATGTGGTATAATTTATGATGTGATAAAGGTATATAAATGAGGAATAATTTGTCAATGGCTAACACAACTTGATGTATAGATTATGCATGTAGGTTAAGTATATTTAGTTATTAGAGGGTATGCGTTTTCTTTACTTAAGTTTGTTTTTTGTTGTTTTTGCTGAGGAGTAATTTTGCTGCAATGTATTATTTAAAATAATGACTATTAATATTGTGGACTACATGGGTTTTACTTGCTGTGGAGTTTTTTGTATTTTCATTACTTATGAGTATGATATGTGTTATAAAACTGGGTTAATTTCCAGATGAACACCGAACTTCATTTGGTGGACGAAACAATTTTTTTCTTTTAAATTTTGATGTGTATTGAATTTATCTGTTAACCGTTTCTGTTGCAAATTTCTTTTCTTTTTTGGCATAAATGACAAAAAACAAAAACAAATTGAACCTAACATAACCTATACCAAAGACTACTGTACACTGGACTTGCTACTCGCGCTCCGCGCAAACCTGCCCGTGACCAGTGGAGGACGATTGTCAAGGAAAACAAGTGTACCATGAAAATCAGCTAAATTTACCACTTGCAAGTGAGTTAGTTATATAAAAATCATATTAATGTCACCATGAAATATTCAGGATTCTGTAGCTTTTAGGTTTTGTTGTTGTTTTGAAGTTAAAATAGTGAAATATACATAAATAAAATGAGGTGACTTTGCTTTCTTGATACGTATGCCTCAACTAAAATAATGATATCAATGGTATTAAGATATCAGCTGGTCAATACATTATAATTTTGTTATCTACGTTATCAAGTAATTGGTGGTTGCTACTTTTCATGAAGTCATAGTGAAGGGCATGATATTTTATTCTATACTATTTTGTTGAAAATATTATGAACGGTTAAATTATTTAGGAAAAATCGGAATTTATTTTTATATTTACAAAGGGCAAATTAGTTTTTCTTGACTAAATGGGTCCAGAGTAAAAATAATTTTTTTGGTTTTTTTATACACGTTTTCAACTTTTGGTGTTTGAAATTTTAAATTAAAAAAAAGGGGCCCGCCTTCCCTTTTTTATAACGCCCTTGTTGACTGAAAACCTGGGATAGTCTTGTTTTGGGTTTTAAAATATTTGGAAAAGGGGGACCCCCCGGGGAAAACAAAATTTTTCCAGGCTGTTTTGGAAAACTTTAACCCTTGTTTTTTTGTGAGCCATTCCGACNGGTAACATTATTCAGTTCAGATGAATATCTAGTGAGTTTACTAACAGTTTATACGATGATCATTATGCACCGCCGAGCTTCCATGGATATTTCATGGGATCTTCTCTCTGACATGAGTAGCATCCTCCATGACAGTAAACAATAATTAGTGAAGTTTCAGGGTTTTATCACATTTGTTGCAGCCTTTTTGGTGTGACTTTTAATATCAAGAAAAAAAGGCACCTGGCAACTCTCTTGTATAGCAGCGGCCTTGTTGACGTGAATCTGCGGTGGCCGCCAGTAGTGCTTGGTGTGAGTTTAAACATTATTCTAAGGGGACACCACACAGGTGATGCCAAAATTTTCCAGGCTGCTTTTAGAGCCAAAATCTTATCTCCATCGTGTTTTTCGTGAGCGTTTACATTATCTGACCAAGTTTCATTACTATTGGATTATTTCCTTTTTTTTATACTGTCATATGGAAATCTACTTAGAATCGAAAAATTCTTTGTTTGATGAGATATTTAGCTAAGGGTATTCTGTAGACATTCAACAATAAAGTTACGAAGGGAAATTCTCCTTTCACTCCGAAAAAGGTTGAAAATGTCACTCTGAAAATAATGTAATATCTAGAATAAGAAAAATCTAGAATAAGAAAAATTCCAGAAATTCCGTCTGTCATTGTAATCAAAATCCGCTAAGTCATTTTACACATATGTATGCAAGTATACAGTGTGCAAAATTTGAGATCTGTATTACAAAAATGGCAGGAGGAGTAGGCCGTGAAAGTAAAAAAAACGTGTTATGAGAAAACAACGATTATGCCTTATCTTATTGAATATCAAGTTACTTTAGTCTAACTTCTTATTTATGCATTGCCTAATGTATTGAGGTGATAGAAAACGTTCGTATACATTCCTATTTCATGGGAAAATATTTTTTTTCTATTTATGTACATAATTATGATGGTGTTTCAGTGGCCAGGTATGGGATGCGGGAGGGGGGGTAGCATTGGGGGCCATGGAATAGGTAATATGGCTCTTATTTTCGTTACAGAGCTACTACGTTGTAGTTCTAGGCCAAAAGAACAATTTAACAAATAATTATGATGGTGCTGCGGTGGCCAAGATGGGACGCGGGGGGGGGGAGGGAAAAAGAAAATTATATATATATATATATATATATATATATATATATATATATATATATATATATATATATATATATATATATATATATATATATATATATATATATATATATATATATATATATATATATATGTATATACTACGTTGTAGTTGTAGGCCAAAAGAACAATTTTTGCACATAAATGAAAAATGTCAAAATTGAGTGATTCTGGTCCTCAGGTGTGTGGTGTCCCCTTAAGTGTTACAGCATGTGATTGTTGTGTCTTACTACAACATTATTTTTTTCTGCTAACGAGTGCATCGTGAACACGCTCAACATGACAAGTGAGATACAGCACGTTCAATAACGTCTCAGTTGCAGGAGGAGAGTTGGTTGTCGTGTGGTGTTCGCATGGGCAGTATAACATCTGCCGCCCTCGGTTCAAAGTTCTCTTCTCAAGCATGTAGTCCTCTATTAGTACAGGACAACTTCAACTAGTCAATACAAAGCATTGTGAGCAAAATGGAAATAATAGTAGAAGCTGATTTTTCAGGAGAGCTCCAAAATATTGTATATATCGCCCTTATGCAAAGTTCTGCAATTCAACCTCGTGGCATTTCATAATTCAAAATGGCCCCATCACAATAACGATAAAATTAAAAGTACTATGATCATCCATCGAGTTCGTAGTAATAAGATTTTTGTGTGTACATATATGTTTTAGAGTGTGCTGAATACAATGGAGCCATAAAAACCATTTGAGTTGACATAATTAGCATAAATTCAATAAGTGAAGAATTTTTATTTTTTATTTAATATACCACAACTATGTTATGTACGTACATTATAATACCAAACTATGTTATATTGTACAAAACACCATTAGAAACCACAAATAACCCAATTTTTAAAATTTTTTTTTTAAAAATTTTTTTTTTAAAATTAAAATTTAAAAAATTTTATTTTAAAAAAATTTAAAATTTTTAAAATTTTAAAAATTTTTTTTTTTAAAAAAATTTTTTTAAAAATTTTTTTAAAAAGGGGTTTCCTTTGATTTTTTAAAAATTTTAATTTTTTGAAAAAAATTTTAATTTTTCCCCCCCCCTTTATGTGGGCCCTTTTTTTTTTTTTTTTTATAAAAAATTTTTTTGGGTTTTGGGGGAAAAAAAAAAAACAATTAATAACCCTTCAAAAAGAAACCGGGTTCAGGTTTTAAAAAACCCCTTTTAAATTTTCCCATTTGGGGAAAATTTTGGGAAATAAACTGCCTTTTTCCTTTTTTTTAAAAAATTTTTAAGGAAAATTTTATTTTATTAAGGTGATTTTTGGGGAAAAAAAAAATTTTTAATTTAGAAATTTTTTTTTTTAAATTTTTAAATTTTTTTTTTGTTTTTTTTTTTTAAAGAAAAACATTAAAAAGATTTTATTTAAAAGTTTGAAACAGGAAAAAAAAAGTGGGAAATTTTGCAAAAGTTTTTTTAAAATTTTTAAATTTAAATAAAATTTTAATTGGGGAATTTTTAAAAACATTTTTTCAAAAAAAAAAAAAAAAAAATTTTTTTTTAAAAATTTGTTCATTTTTTTTTTTCCCCCCAAAAAAAAACAGGGAATTCGAAAGGGGGTAAAGAAATTTTTCCGAAATTTTTTCCCTTCCAAGGGCCCCCGTTTGATATTTCCCCTTTTTTAAAAATTTTCCCATTTTTTTTAATTTTCTTTTTGGGAAATTTTAAATTTTTGGGTTTTTTTTTTGATACCCCCAACATTTTTTTGTATTTTTGGGGGTTTTTAAATTTTATTTTTTGGGTTTTTTTTTCCAAAAAAAAACCCTCCGAAAAATTTTTTGGGGGGGTTTTTTTTTAAAAATTACAAATTCCAAAAGAAAAAGTTTTAAATTTTTTTAAAATGTTTAAAAATTTTCCTTTCTTTTTCCCTTTTTTTCTTTTGGGGGGGGGGTTTTATTAATTTTTTTTTCCAAAAGGGCCCATTGAAAAAAATTTTGGGTTATTTTTGGGATTCCTTAAAAAAAAAATTTTTTAAATCCCTTTCTAAAATTTTCTTTTTTTTATTAAAATTTGGGGGGTTTTTTAAAAAAGGGGGGGGTCCCGGGGGGGAAAATGAAATTTTACATTCTTGCAAATAGGGAAAAAGTTTAAATTTCTTTTACAATAATTTGAGGTGAGTGGCCAAGTAGGGGCGGGGGTTTTTTGGGGCTTTGTGAATATAATATGGTAATTATTGGTTACAAGCTATCATTTATTCTAGGCCAAAAAACATTTATAAAATTATGATGGTGCTCGGGGCCCAAGAGGGGAGGGGAGGAGGGGGGGTAATTTGAGAATGTAATATCTTATTATCAAATATTTTATATACTAAAAATAAAATTATATATATAATTATATATTATTATAATATATATAATTATATAATATTATAATATTAATATATATTATATGTATATACTAGTTGTAGTTAGGCCAAAAGAACAATTTTCACATAAATGAAAATGGAAAATTGGTGTCCGTCCAGGTTGTGGTGCCTTAAAGGTAAATGGATTTTGTGTTTATAAACATTTATTGTTTTGTTAAGGTGCATCTAAACTTAAAATGACAAGAGATAAATTTCAATAACTTTCATTTGCAAGGATTGTTTTTGGTTTTATGGGCATATAAATTTTCCCCCCCTTTTCAAAGTTCTCTTTAAATTAGCCCTTTATATACACAAAGAAAACTCACCTCAGTCCAAGTCAAGCATAATCTAAAGTGCATACTGTGCAATATACTGTGGGGGAGTTTGGCAATGATTGAGCTTACACGTAGCTGTGAAGTGATGACTACCATGTGTGGGGGTCTTCTCCACCATTGCGTCTCAGATTTCCCGCAAATCCTCAGAAAAATACTAATTTGTGCTCCAAGACGAGAGGTGGTATAATGTGCAAACCAGTATCCCGTGGAGCGTTGTAGTGATGTTAGATGTTTACACGGTGCAACCAGATTCTTCTTGAAAATTGTAGTGATTCGTTATTTTTATTTCAACTGTAAGTTATCGTGTTGAGTTTACGTCATTTCGCCCTCAGTCCGAAGTCATTTCACCCAAAAAATCTAATTTTGCCAACTAAAGCTGGTTAAGATTATCAATAAAACAAATCATGTAGATTAATATATTAAAACCAAAATACAACTTAATTAAAAAAACTGAGAAAATTCAGGGATAATTAATGTATTTTACAATTGCTTAAAAACTGGCCTTTAAAATATAAAATTCAAATAAAAATCTTCATAATGTAATTTAAAGAAAAAACTGGCAAAATCATTGGAATTAATATTTTACCTTCTTTACGGCCTTAAGATATGAACAAGTTTAAACCGTTGGAATAGTCTTCTCCTAGGGGTTATTAATATAGGATGATTTATTTTGGTCTTATAATTTCGGGGAAACTAAAAATCCTTAACATTACCAAATTCTTTCCTGGAACCAGGAGGGAGGAAGGGTTTCCCCATTATTTTCAATTTTTTGGGAGGGGGCCAAGGTTTAAATAACGTGTTGTGAGTCTGGAAAAAGTATAACCCATAAATATTTTTGGGAGGGGGTCCGGGAGGTCTTTAAAGGGGCGCACGAGGGGAAAGTTGGGGGCTATCTCCTCTTTAAATCCGGTTTTGGAGATTATACTAAAAGGAATCTGTAAGAGTTGGAGAAAAAAAACAAAAGGGCGGAAAAGACCTCTTCCAAAGCAGGCTTGGCTCCCCTTTATCACTCGTTTTAATATTTGCCTTGTATTCAAAGGGGGGCGAAATCCCCCAAACGTTGTGCCCGTTTGCCTTTTGGAAAGGGACCTTTTAGTGTTGAAAAGACAAATAATCCTTTGTAAAATAGGAAATCAAGGTCTTGAGGGTTACGTGTCAATCGGGGATTAATAGTTGAATAGGTATATGCATATTAGCGCCATTCGTTATATGGCTGGGCACTCACCCAGGCCCCCAACTTTATCAAACACCCCCCCCACACTCTGAGATAATTTGAACCTGCAAGGCTGTTATAAAAACTAAATTCGGGGGAATTTCCCCTTAAGCGAATGCTAACCCCCACATTTTTGTTGATAAATTGAGATTTAATATAAGATTTTGGGGCCAAAACTTTAAAGGGGGCGGGGGGTGAGTGGGTTCTCCCTTTTAAACACTCTTTGAGGTATTGAGTTTGTGAAGATTTCGGACAAACCACTAGGCGAAAAATAAATTTTCCCAAATTTTAAGCCGTTTATTTCTTTAACTTCCTTTAATTTCAAGAATCAATTTGGGGGCAAAATTGGGTTGGCTTGTTCCCAAAAAACTTTTTTAAAGCTGTTGCAAAATGACAATAGTTTTGTTGAAAATTTCCAAGGGCCCAAAGGCAACGGGGAAAGAAGAGCATCGTGCGGGGCGAAATCCCGGGCCCGGAAGTTCATTTTCCGTTCCCCGCTAAAAAAATAAACGGGTCCCTTTTTAAAAACAATTGGAATTTCACTTAAAAGAAGAAAACAAAACCCAAAATTTATTTTTGGTAATTAAAATTTTTAAGCATTCATAAAATTTGCCAACCTTTTACGGGGGGGTGGCCCCTTTCACCCAAAATTAAAACACCATGTCACAACCCTTGGTGAGATTTGAGGAAACCCAAATTTCCCAGTGTCTTAAAAATACATATTTACTATAATAATTAATTTCATGTTTCTCATTTATTTTTTCGATCCAAGTTTTAATGATTTTGTTACCAAAACAGTGAAAATATTGATCAGTTAAAGTTGTGGGTTGCGCCCAGGCACGGGGAAAACGGGCATGCCGGGGCCAGTCGGGGAACATTTAATGGAGAAAAAAGGTTCCCCGTTGGCCAAGGTGGAATTCTTCCACATTTAAAATGAAAAAACATATATTTATTTAACACGAATAAACATTTTTACATAATTGTAAAATTTCCCCAATTGTTAGCGTTTGCACTCATTTAGGGAGAAACACATGCAAACCCTGGCAAAAGGAAGGGATTTGGCCCATGTTGCCCCAAGGTCTTTCGTTGGTACCCGGAATTTTAAAACATAGTCAGAATTTGTCGAATTAAACTGATAACACAAGGGACCGTTCCACATTTAATAATCTTTAAAAAGTTACCAAAAGGCTTTAAAGTAATCCCGTCAAAGATTCTTTACCCCACAAACAATAGATATAAAAGGTTTGATGGAAAAGTATTTTCCACATTCAAAAGAAAACATTATATAAAAAAATTATAACCGAATTAAAACTATATCATAATTTTTTTAAATTTTATATTATTTTTATATTTAATTGGGGAATTTAAAATTTAAATATAAAGAATTTATATAATTAAATAATAAGATATAATTAGTTTATATTACAATATAAAATAGATAATCATATAAAATAATTTCTATTTATTAAAATAAAAAAATATATTATATATATATATATATATATATATATTATTTTATAATATATATATATATTATAATAATATATATAAATAAAATATAATCGAATCCTCTAAATATTCCTTCCACTCATGTTAAAGGGCCCAATTCCAGAAGCCCAAAATTTAGAAATAGGAAACAGTAGTAGAAAGATAGCTCAGAAACATGTACAAGTCATCCACCAGTCATTCACATATATTCCTTCCACCCCTTGGCAGTGCAGGACAGTGCAATTTTCATGCTTCTCCTCCTCCTCTTAATACTACTAAACTACTAAACTTGATAAATACTTAGCATCAGCTGCCCAACTGGATTACTTCGGCTCTACGTAATTTTTTTTTTCTTAAAGTATAGGATATGTTTATATTTGGTTTCCGCGAATTAATATTATTAACATCCTAGGATTATTAGGGTTTGTGGTAGTTTCAGTTAGCATACTTCTTTTCCTTTTATTCTTCATAAAGGAACTCCATGTTTCTATCCTATTTAGGGACAAGGTATACTTTTCCAACTGTTATCTTACATTAGTTTGATAGTAGTATGTAGTTCAGCAGATCCCCTTCAATATAGGCAATAGGTCTCGGTGTCTGTTCTTCCATGTATTCCTTCTCCTCCTGGCGTGGATATTTTATTTGCTGTGATGCTCTTTAGGTTTGGCTTTCAAAAATGCATAACGTTATAATATAATCACAATGTAATATGAAGGGGAGACTCCGGGGGGTCCCTTATTTGTCGATGGATTTCATCGCAACTTTCAGGGAATCTTCTTCACAGTCTTAGCAATGTATAAAAAGTGTATCAGCCAATATCTGAGATGCCATATAAAAAAGTGTCATTTTTGGGTGTATATTTAATCGAATAGATATCTGATACTAATGTTTCAAATTTGAAGAATGTTGATGAGTTTAATATTGTTATATATGCAAATCTATGTTAAGTCAGATTTAACTTAAACGTTTCATGTCTGACGTTATAAGCATGTTTTTGAAAACGTTACTGTTGTTCTTCAATAGCTTAAGTTTTGACCTGTTTAGAGCTCTTTCTCGAGACTTCAAAAGCTCTTTACGCTTACTGCGAGGCATGATGAGTAAAATAAAGAGCTAGAAAGCACGGCAAAGCCAAATCTAGTTTTTATTGGCTGTCCGCTCATCTTACTAAAAAGATAAAAAACCGTTGTTGTGGTCTCCATTCTGAAGGGGGGCGAGGCGAGGCAGGTGGAGGCAGGTCATGGAAGGCTGCTGTTAGAGGAAGTACAGACAACACAACAACAAACATATTCACGTAATTTAAACATAGGAGTGATAAAAATTTGTCTGCCATCACTAACTAGGATTATGAATGATCTGTTTTTTGCTTTCTTAGGAGTAGATTGAGAGTGTTCATTTCTTTACCTGGTGTGTATGGGGAAGAAAAAGAGTTACATGTTATTTAAAACCCCTTCACGCTCAGATCTTTCCTTTCTTGTATGAAAAAAAAGTCTGTTGTTAGCTATAAAAATTAGAAAAATCACTTAATATGCCAAAATTATTAGTTGAAAAAGATACTAAACAGGTCATATTTATAAAATATTGCTTATATTCACTAAAAATCGTCTAATGGCAACCAAATTACAATGGAAATTACGTTCTGGGCCTCATGGGGTTAAGGGTAGATTGAGTGTGTCCATTCTTTTACCTATTGTATTGTGAAGATATAGACAGAGAGAGAGAGAGAGACATACAAATACAGACAGCAGAGACAGACAGGCAGGCAGACAAACAGACAAAGACAGACAGGTAGCAGCAGGCAGACACACAAACAGACAAAGACAGGGCAAACAACAGATATTGAGGGGGAAGGGAAACATTTTCCTTTAACCCGTGTTCTTTTGGAGGGTGAGGCAGCAGTGTAGGTAGGGTGAAGGGGGCTGTCTATACACAACAGAGGGATGGCTGCCACACTCTGACTCATGGTCTTAGAAGACTCCTCCTTGTAGCGATCCACTTCCTTCCCCACCTCCTCCAGACCTATTAAAAATATATAATAAAAATAATAATAATAATAATAATAAACTTATTCTCACCGAAGGCATACAAGCAAAAAACAACAACATAATATATAGAGAGAGAATGAACTTAAGTACTTTAAAACAAATAATTGATAATAGCTATATACCTCAAAAATAATAATAAAATAATAATAATAATTTTAATATCACCCCGGAAAGGGATACAGGGAAAAAAAAAAAAAAAAACAATAAATAGTTAACTTTAAATACTAGATTGCAGTGGTTATTAACCTTTTCAGAGGCGCCGAACCCCAACGAAAACCTTTGCAAAACTGGCCGAACCCCTCAAATATGGGAAGAAAAAACAAGATTAATAAAAAAAAAAAGACAAAATTATAAAAATGCAAGGGGTATATTTGGATACCCAAGAAACCAAATTTCATTTTTAAATGATACAAATATGTAAGAAAAAAATTTCCACAAATTCAAGAGTATATTTGGATAATAAGAAGTAAAGGAAGGAAAAAACTGGAAGCAGTGGCGTCTTTGGAAAATGGGGAGGGGCATAGTGGTGAATCCAGGATTATTTTAAGGGGCCTGGGTGGAGAGAAGTGAGCCTTTACAGCTGGAGGGTCTAAAGAGGGGTCTGAATTTTTGAAAAACAAAAATTTTAAGGGCATTATGAGGCCTCAGAAGGGGTAATTGCACTAATTTGATATTCAATGGCAAAACAATTTGTGTCTCTTTGGGACAAGGGGCAGACATCGTTTTGGAGTCGGCATGGTACTCGGTATATGGTACTCATGGACTCGAAATGGCACCCCGACCATGCCCCACCCCCCCTACCCTATATACAGCCAATGTCGGAAGGGAGAGAGGCGGGCGAATACACACATACACGTTTCACACAAAAAGGAGACTTGATAGCAATGATATAGCTATTTTAGGAATGGAGATAAATGACAAAGAGGGGGGGAAATGTATGTATGGGGCCTAGGAGCCACACGAGGTCATACGAAGAAACTTAAGAGACAAGATGCTTGAAGGACATTAATTAAGAAGACAGTTTTTCCTATCGGTGCATTGCTATGTGGAATAGCCCCGTACAGTGAAATTATAGATGCAAATAATATTCATGTTTTCAAAGCTAAGATTTACCAATTAAGACACGACGGAACCCACGAGTGTAAAATCATTTCCCGTATATTACAACTAGGTAAATAACTAGGTAAATACCCAAAACTCTCCCTCCACCGCACTGCTTGAATTTATGTTAATTTCGCGTATATTTTCTCTGGTGAATAATCTGGCATTACAATAATAGTAAAATTGCAAAATGTTTCGGAGGCTTTCCTTTAACCCTTGAGATTGGCTCACCGAACCCTGGGGTTCGGGTCGAAAACCCCGGTTAAGAACCACTGTACTAGAGCAAAAATACATAATAAAGGCACATGCATGAGTACCCTTAGAGCACATAGTAAACCCATGAAGAGCTCCTCGTCAAAATCATCCAGTATAAGGGAGCTTTTGTCCATGTTTTCCCTCCCCCGGTAAATCACTTCTTTTGGGCGATTGGGGGATTTTTCTTGCTGTGGAATTTCATTAGTTGGTGGTCATTCTTTTCCTTCCATTTATACTCGGAAAAACAAAGAAAAAAAAATTGATTAGGGGACGTTTTAGGCTATTTCTTACGGTTACAGGGAGTTTCGTTACGCAAGTTTTTTACACTGATTTTGAATTTTTTCGTACATTTCCCGGTGTCGTTTCGTAACTCTAAACTTAAGTTCAACTCTGAGCTGAGTGTACGAAAGATTATGGGTTTCTATAGGTTACGAAAGGACTGTTTGGTGTACGAAGCTACTAGTGTAAGAAACAACTTGTGTACGAAACTCCCTGTAATCATTTCTTACTGCAGACTTTCATTAGTTGGTGGTCATTGCTTGCCTTTTCATGCCCTGGAAACACAAAGAAAAAAAAATTATTAGGGGCCATTTTCGTTATTATTATTATTTTTTTTTTTTTTGCTAGAAATTTCTTGTCCTTTCATTTAGATCCTGGAAATTACCAAAAAAAATATTGATTAGGGGCCTTTTGGGGGCTTTTTGTTACTGCAGACTTTCATTAGTTGCTGGACATTCTTTCCTGAGGTTTGACTTACATCCATGCTACATATGTTTAACTAAGGCAACCCTGTTATCTACAAAGAAAAACATGACTCCATTTGTGTTTAGGGTAGTACATATCATAGCTGGCATGCTGTGTGATCTGTAGTCTACAGTGCTTAGATTAGAGGCAAGTCTACCATACAGCAAACGTGTTGTCAACGTGAAGAACAGAGGTGCCTCCACAGCCTTACATTTTACATGTAAGGCTGTGGTGACACGGGTTGACACTGCCAGGTACTGTAGTGGCACGGATCACCACTGCCAGGTAACACGTGGCACAGGTAACACGGATCACCACAAGGATACTATACGCGTCCTTGGGTCACCACTGCCATGGAACACGGGTGGACACTGCCAAGTAACACAGGTTGCCACGGTAACACGGGTCACAGGTAACACGGGTGGACACTATGAGGTAACACGTCCCACGGGTAACACGGGGTAACACTACCAGCCACTGTCACACGGGTCGCCAGGGCAACACGGGGTAACACTGTCAGCTACTTAACACGGGTGGACAAATATGAGGTAACACTGCCCGGAAAACGAGACAGGGGTTTTAACACTGTCAGCTACTTTTAACCTGGGTGGACACTAAAGAGGTAACACTGCCAGGAAACACGAGACACGGGTAACACTGTCAGCTACTGTAAACACGGGTGGACACTATGAGGTAACACTGCCAGGTAAACACGAGACACGGGGTAACACTGTCAGCTACTGTACACGGTGGACATAGAGTAAACTGCCAGACACGAGACCGGGTAACACTGCCAGTACTGTAACACGGGTGGACACTATGAGGTAACACTGCCAGGAAACACGAGACACGGGGTAACACTGCCAGCTACTGTAACACGGGTGGACACTATGAGGTAACACTGCCAGGAAACACGAGACACGGGGTAACACTGCCAGCTACTGTAACACGGGTCACGCGGCGCCAGGTTTGTTTACACTTCGAGGCGCGAGGCACAAATATCGCTCAACAGCTGATTGCAGACCGACTGAACGCTGTACTCCACACTTCACCGCTGATTTCTGCTGTATCCCGTGCTGTAATATCTTGGTGAGCATCATAACACATCCATGAATACCACATCTACACACATGCTATAATACACAAGCCTACGGAATTGTATAGCAGGCAAAATAACACAATAGAATAAGTTTTTCGAGGAGACATGAAGCAAAATCTGAGACGTGATTGGTAAGTGAAACGTGATTGATAATGTATTAATTTAATTCTATATATTTTGTTATTCAAAATGTCATGTAAATTCTATGCATAATCTACCTATAGCGCGTGATTTATATTTATATATTAGTAGTCTACCGTAGCTATTGTAATTCATATTCTTAGTTTTGCGAAATATGAAAAAAAATAATAATCTATATCCAATTTATTCATCATATTCATTGTACTGCGTGAAAAATAGGGAAAATATGGTAAAAATGGGTACAAAAATAGGGAAACTACGGTAAAAATGGTGAAAATAGGGAAACTCGTAAAAATGGGTGAAAATAGGGACACTAAGGTAAAAATGGGTGAAATAATGGAGAAATAAGAAGAATAGTGGGATTTTAATGGAATATATATATCAAAATGGTGTATATTTTGACCCTTGTTAGGTTCAAAATTTCAGACAGTATCCTATCATTGCAATAATAGTCTAGAAGAGCTAATTCTTATATTTTCATACTTCGCAGAAGTAAAAAATATAAAAATTACCATAATAAATAGGACGGAGAATGTTCAAATTTCTGATCTTTCCTTTGCTATGAAAAATTGTATGTTGTCGAGCCATAAAATTACGAAAAGTGACTGAATACACCAAATTAGTTAGTCGAAAAGAAAACTAAACAGGTCATATCTATAAAGTATTGCTTATATTCACTAAAAACCATCAAATGATACTCAAATTACAATACAAATTACGTTCTGGGTCTCTTTCTAACCCTTTGAGACCCAGAACGTAGTTTCCATTGTAATTTTGGTACCATTAGACGATTTGTTTTTACTATAAGCAATATTTTTTAGATATGACCTGTTTTGTATCCTTGTCCACAAACTAATTTGGTATATTAAGCTACTTTTCGTAATTTTATGGCTAACAACAGATGGTTTTTATATATTAATGGAAAGATCTGGGCGTGAAGGGGTTAAAGTCCTCATTTCGGGAAATTTAAAAAGTTGTAGAAAGTTCCGTAACCGATACAAGATAGAGGAGTGACGTCGCTTGTTTTTACCCACGCTAACCAATTCTGCTACTTGACTACTACTGCTGCTACTACACAATGGACGGCTGGACTGATCTCTGATTAACTGTCAAGGTAAGTAAGAGTGCAGTGATCATTAGTATCGAAGAAAATAGAAATAATTAGGGCGAATACAGCGTAAATGTTGATAGATATAAACCGCATCACTTAACACTGCACGCTAACTACTGCTACTATTACTACTACGCAGTAGACGGCTGGACTGATCTCTGATTAACTGTGAAGGTAAATAAGAGTGCAGTGATCATTAGTACCGAAAAATATAGTAATAATAAGGGCGAATACAGCGTAATTTTTGGTAAATAAAAACTGCGTCACCTCACCCCATGCACGCTAACTACTGCTGCTACTTTACTGCTGTTGCTGCTACTACGGAATTACGCTATTCCAAAGTTTTCCATTCCATAACGTTCCAAGTACTTCCATTGCATTCTAAGTACTTCCATTGCATTCCAAGTACTTCATTGCATTCCAATACTTTTTATTTCGGGGAAAAATTTTAAATTTTTTTCCAATTTAAACTTTAATATATGGGTGCCCAGTTTCCAAATTGGGGTTGAAGGGGGGGGGGTTGGGCCATATGGGGTAAGGGGGGGGGGGGGTTTTTTTTAAACCATTTAAAAAGGTCTTACGCTTTTTTCCTTAAGACCAATTTCTTTTTCAAGGAAAAAACCAATTTGGAAAAAATTTTTAAAGTTTGGTTCCCCAAGGGGGGGTTTCCAAAAAGGGGGCCCCTTTTTTTTGGGGGGGGTAAAAAAATTGGGAAATTATTAGAATTTAAATATATAATTTAATTTTTAAATAAAAATAAAATTTTTTTAATATTTAAAATTAATTATTTTAATTAACATGTATCTTTTAAAACCCATTTTGGTATAAAAATGGATAGCACAAAAAAGAAAAAATTTTTTTAAATTTTTTAAAAATAAAAATTAAAATTTTAATGGGGATTTCCCTCATTTATTTAATTACATTTTACCAATGCATTTTTTCAAAATAACACATTACTTTTTTTCCCCAAGATCCCAATTTTGGAAAAACCTTTTCCAAATTTTAAACCCCTTTTCCTTTTTGGAAAAGCCCCAAAATAAATTTGCAGTTTGAAAGGGGAAAAGTTTGTTTTCGGGGCCCCCCCGGGGGAAAAAATCGCCCCCTTTTTTTCGGTTTTCAAATTTTTCTAAACCCTTTCCTTTCTATACCCCAAAAAAAATTCACCTAGCCCCAAAGGGTAAATTCAAAAATCTGAAGTGCATACTTTTGCCAATATACGGGGTGTGGGAGTTTGGGGGCAATGATAAGGGCTTACACGTAGCTGTAAAGGGTTGACTACCATGTCGGGCCTTCTCTCTCCACCTTTGCGTTCAGATTTCCCCCGAAATTTCTCTCAAAAAAAAATACAAATTTTGGGTGCCCCAAACCCGAGAGGTGTATAATGGCAAACCAGTTTTTTCGGGGAAGCGGAAAAGTGATGTTAAAATTTTTCCCACGGTGCCCCAAAGATTCTTCTTAAAAATTTGGGGTGATTGTATTTATTTCACTGTAATGTTATCGGTTGATTGTTTACTTTCATTTCGCCCTCAGTCCGAATCATTTCCCCCAAATCAAGAGTTTTTTCGGCCACACTAAAGCTGGTTCCCCCAAACAGTATTATTCAAAAACACAAATCATGTATTTAATAACTATTTAAAAAACCTTAAAAAAAACATTAATTAAAATTTGGGAAAAAAATCATGTCATAATTCGAATTGAAATTTAATATAAAATTTGCAATTAAAATTTAAAAAAAAACTAAAAATTTTTAAAATTAATATAAATAAAAAATCTATCATTTTTTTAAATTGTGAAAAAAAAACTAAACCAAAATTTTCCATGGAATTAATTTTTTTAAAGCTCCCTTATGGTCCATTAAGATATGAACAAGCTTCAAAAGTTGGAATGGGGATCTCTCCCCCCCTCATGTAGTATTAACCCAAAAAGGGACTGAACAATTTATTTTGGCTGGTTTTTAAAAAAAACGCCCCCTTTTGGAATAACCTAACCTCACTATAAAAATTACCAATAATTCCTAGGGAGACCTGGACGGGAAAAGAGAACTAGAATTTTACCAGTTAGAAATTTAATTTGTTTGGGGGGGTCCTAGGGGTTTTTTTAATGACCAAATGGTTAGTGAGGTTGGTTGGGTAGTAACCATATAATTTTTTTTAAAGGGGCCCAAAGGGGGTTCTTTTAGGGGGGCACTGGGGGAAAAGGGGGGGCATATCTCCCCTTTTTTAAAATTACTTTTTTTAGTTTTTATCTAAAAGGGATCTGTGAAAAATTTTGGAAAAAAAAACCCCACTAAGGGCGGGAAAAGACTACAATTTCCCAAAAGAAAATTTCCTTGTGTTCCTCTTTAAAACCTTACCCTTTTAAATTTATTAAACTTTAATCTAATGGGGGCAAAATGCCCCCCGGGCGTGTGGGCAAATTTTCCCTTTTTGGGGCCAAAATAAACTTTTTAGTGGTGCAAAATAACCAAATCCCGGTTTTGATAAATGGGTAACTTAAAAGGGTCTAATGATGGTACAGTAGTCAAATCGGCGGTTTAATTAGTTGTTGTATTTATATCATTTGTTGACAGGGCGTATATGGGGACGAGACCACTCACCCAGGGCCCCCAACATTTTTTTCAAACCCCCCCCCATCCATGAAGAAAATTTATGACACTGCAAGGCTTTTAAAAAAAAATTTAAAAGGGGGGGAAAATTTTTCATTTTAAAGAAAAGAATCCAAAACCACTTTTTATTTTTTGGTGAATTTTAAAAAAAATTTAAATCATTCAAATTTTGGGCCCAAAAACATTTTAGGGGTGGTTTTCCTCCTCATAAACACCCCAATTTTTTTACGGTCTTATCCAGGTTTGGAGATTTGACGGGAATTCAAATTCCAGTGATGCTGTAAATAATAAATTACATTTTTTACCCCGAAATAATATAAAATTTCAAGCTTCTCTTTTTAAAATTTTTTTTTCAAAATCGGATGATTATATAGTTTATGCTTTCTACCCAAAACAGTTTCCCAAAAGCCTAAAGTTGCTTTAAGGGGCGGGGAAGTGTGTTGTAGCCAATGCCCCCCCCAAAAAGCACAAAGAAAAGAAGAGCATCGCGGCTGGGGGCGACAACCCCTGGGGGAAAAGTCAGTTTTCCGATTTCCTGCAAAAAAAAACTGTTTGCCCGCGGGGTAAAGGTTGGAAGGGCCTTTTGGGCCCCCAAAATTAAAAAATGAAAAACAAAACATTAGATAGTTTTTTTTTAAATTAACGAAAGATAACTATTTTTAAAGGGCTATCCCCCGTGACGAATTTTTCCCCAAATTTCTTTTTCCCGCGGGGGGTTTGGAGCCCCATTTCCCACCCCCAAGGGGTTAAAAACCATTGCCCCAACCCCTCCAGGGAAGTTTAAAAAGGAAGCCGGCCAATTTCCCCTTAAGGCCAAAAAAAAACTGTTTAAAAAGCCCAAAAGTTGCTTCAAAGGACTTAACCCCCAGGTAATTTCCCTTTTTAAAAAAAAATAATTTAAAGGGGGGTTGTGCGGAAAATTTTTTAAAACAAAACCCCCAAAAAAACACCCATTTTGCCCCTTTTAAAAAATTTGCCTAATTTTTTGAAAAGGGTTCTAATTTTTTTGGGGTTTCCCCCCGGGGAAAAGGGGGGCTTGCCCCCCGGGGTTTGCGAATTTGGGTTTTAAAAGGCCCTTTCCCAAGGCCCGGGTTTCCCTTAAATTTAAAAAGAAAAAAAAAAAAAAAACACATACCCCCATTAAAACACCCAAAAATTTTTTGAAAATTTTCCATTTTTAAACCCTATTTTTTAAAAAAATGGGTTGGAGAAAATCCAAGCAAGGTTTCCAATTTTTCCCCATAAAAAAACCAAAAACAATTTTAATAATTAAAGATAAAAAATATAAAATTTATTTAATATTTACAAAAGTATAAAAATATAGATACCCCAAAAATTAATTTTATTTTTTATAAAAAACAAACAAAAAATATAAAATTTTATATATATATTAATATATATATTATATATTATAATATATATATATTTATATATATAATATATATATATTATATTTTATATATATAAAATATATAATAATTTATAAAAAAATATATTAAATATTTTTTATATTTAAATATTAAAAAAATTAAAAAAATAAAATATATAAAATAATAAATTATTTATAATATATTTTAATATTTTTTCCCCCCATTTTATAATAATTTTATGTTTTTTTTTTTTAAAATTAAAATTATAAACTTTATAAATATTTAATATATTATTTTTTTTATCATTTTTTTTTTAAATATAATTATTTATATTTAATTATATTATTAATTAAATTATTTTTTTATTTCAAGTTGGGAATATTTTTTTATTTTTATAAAATTTATTTTCTATTTTTTGGGGAAAACAATATCTTTAAATTTTTCCTTAAATATTTTTAAATGGATTCCAAAAACCCAAAAAATTTTAAGAAATGGGGCCGTGGTGTTGGTTTTTCCGCATGTACCCCCCTCCCCAGTTTTCCCTTTTCCCTCCCCCGGATCCCGGAAGGTTTTTTAAAAATCCCCTTTCCCCTTTTAAAATATAGTAAATTAAAGGAAAAATTTGGGGGTCCCTTATTTTTCGAACTTTTTTTTTTAAAATTTAGGAATTTTTAAGCCCAGCAATTAAAAAATTAAACACCAATTTATTGGGGGGGTATTAAAAAAATTTTTTTTTTAAAAGGGAACTTTTGTTTTATTTTTTAAAGGGAAAAGGGTATCTTTTCCAATGTTTCAAATTTTGAAGAATTTTAGGGATTTTAAATTTTTTTAAATAAAACCAAATCTAGGGTTTCGTTTAATTAAAGTTTTCCCCCTTCGGGAATTTTTCTTTTTTTGCTTAATGTTGGTTTCTTCAATAGTTAAAGGTTTTAATTTTTTTAGACAATGAATTTACAAGCCCCCTTTCCTTATTTGCGGGGATTTAGAAATTTTGGGATTTTTAAAGCACGGAAAAAAAATTTTTTTATCAGCCAATATCTGGATCCCAAAAATAAAAAAAATTATTTTGGGGTATTTTTAAATGATATTTTTTAAATTTTTTATCTGATACTAATGTTTCAAATTTAAAAGAATGTTGGGGGTTTAAATTTTTAAATATGAAAAATTTTGGTTAATAATTTTTTCAAAAACGTTTCATGTCTAACTTTTAAAAGATTTTTTTGAAAACGTTCGGGTTTTTTTCCCAATAGTTTAAGTTTTGCCCTTTTTTAAGCTTTTTTCCCAAAGTTAAAAGCTCTTTACCTTTTTTGCGGGGGATGATGAGAAAAATTTTAAGAGCAAAAAGCACGGCAAACCCAAAATCTGTTTTTTTTGTGTCCCCTCGTCTTACTAAAAAGTTTAAAACCGTTGTTGGGGGTTTCGTTTCTGAAGGGGGCGAGGCAAAGAAGGGTGGGGGGCAGGCCAGGGAAAAAGGGTGGGGTTAAGGAATAAAAGACAACACAACAAAAAAACATTTCACAAAATTTAAAAACAAAAGGGTGAAAAAAATTTGTCGGCAAAAAAACTAACTGGGATTTGAATGATCTTTTTTTTGCTTTTTGGGAGTGGATTGGGGTTGTTCTTTCCCCTTTTCCTGGTGTGATGGGGAAGAAAAGAGTTACAGGTTTTTTAAAAACCCCCTTTCCCCCGCCCAGACCCTTTCCTTTGTTGTAAAAAATAGTCTTTTTTTAGCATAAAATTAAAAAAAACACTTAAATCCCAAAATTTAGTTAAAATTTTTGGGGAAAAAGGTTTACAAAAAAAGGTCATATTTAAAAAATTTGCTTATTTTCTTTAAAAAAAAATTTCAATGGCCCCCAAAATTACAATAAAAATTACGTTCTGGGCCTCAAGGGTTAAGGGTGTTTGGGGTGGGTCCTTTCCTTTTCCCTATTGTTTGGAAGAAAAACAAAAAGGGAGAAGAAGAGAATAAAAAAAATACAGACAGCAGAAAACAGACAGGCAGGGGACAAAGAAAAAAGACAGACGGGGTAGTCGGCAGGCAACACAAAAACGGGCCCAAAGGACAGCCCAACGACAAAAAATTGAGGGAGAAGGAGAACTTTTTCCCTTTCCCTTTGGTGTCTTGGGAGGGGAGGCGGCCCGTGTAGGAAAGCTGAAGGCGGGCTGTTATACAAAAAAGGGTTTGGCGCCACCCTCTGATCATGGTTTCTTAAAGACTCCCCCCCTTGTACGACCCAGTTTCCTTCCCCACCCCCTTTCCAGACCTTTAAAAATAAAAATAATAATAAAAATAATAATAAAACTTTTTCTCCCCCGAAAGGCATACAAGAAAAAACAAAAACAAAAAAAATAAAAGACGGGGGAAAATAAAATTAAGGACTAAACCCAAATAATTGATAAATTTTAATACCTCTTAAATAATAAAATA
The DNA here is from genome assembly GCA_016584305.1 of Chionoecetes opilio. Lineage (NCBI taxonomy): Eukaryota > Metazoa > Arthropoda > Malacostraca > Decapoda > Majidae > Chionoecetes > Chionoecetes opilio. The sequence goes on from JACEEZ010005875.1 coordinate 37,962, forward strand.
AAATTTTAATAAAAATTTAATTTTTAAAAATCACCCGGGGGCTAAAACCCAAAAAAAAAAAAAAAAAAACAAAAAATAGTTAAATTAATTTACCAGCGGAAAGGGGTTTTAATAACCTTTTCAGAGGCGCCAAACCCCCAACGAAAAAACCTTTGCACACTGGCCGAACCCCCCAAAAATGGGAAGAAAAACAAAATTAATAAAAAAAAAAAAGGGCAAAATTTTCAAATGAAGGGGTTTTAAATTTTGGGTAACAAGAAACCAAATTTAATTTTAATGATACAAAATGTAAGAAAAAAAATTTCCACAAAAATTTAAGAGTATATTGGATAATAAGAAGTAAAGGGAAAGGGAAAAACTTGGAAGCAGTGGGTCTTTTGGAAAATGGGGAGGGGGGATAGTGGTTTAATCCAGGGTTATTTTTAAAGGGGGGTGGGGTGGGGGGGAGAAGGAAGGCCCCTTTAAAAGTGGGGTTCCCCAAAAAGGGGGTCGAATTATTTTTTAAAAAAAAAAACCTTTTTAAGGGGGATTTGAGGGCCCCAGAAGGGGAAAATTTCACTAAATTTTTATACCCAAAGGGCAAAAAAAATTTGTGTCTCTTGGGACCCAAAGGGGGGAGACAAACGTTTTTTTAGTCGGGGATGGTAAATCTTTTATGGTACTCTGGGAAATCGGAAAAGGCAATCGACCAATTTCCCCACCCCCCCACCCCTATAATTTCAAACCAGGTCGGAAGGGAGGGGAGGCTGCGAATACACACATACCGTACACCCAAAAAGGAGACTTTTATAGCAATGTATATACATTTCAGGAAAGGAGATAAATGACAAAAGGACAGTATGTAGGGGCCAGGAGCCAAAGAAACAACGAAAAAAACTTAAGAAAGGGGCAAGAAAGCTTTAAGGGGCATTAATTAAGAAGACAGTTTTTTCCCTTTGGTGCTTGCTATTTGGAATAGCCTGGACAGTGAAAATTTAGGGTGCAAAAATATTTTAAAAGTTTTTCAAAGCTAAGATTGACCAATTAAAGGGGACGACGGAAAAACCCCCAAATGTAATCAATTTTTCCCTATATTACAACTAGGTAAATATAAATGGGAAATACAAACTCTCCCTTTCCCCCGCACTGCTTGGGAAATTTATGTTAATTTCGGCCCTATATTTTTTTTGGTGAATTTTAAACTGGCATTACAATAATAGTAAAATTGAAAATTTTTTGGAGGGTTTTTTCTGAAACCCCTTTAGATTGGCTACCGAACCCCCGGGGGGTTTGGGCCCAACCCAAGGGGAAGAAACCACTGTAAATAGAGCAAAATATACAAAAATAAAAACAAAATGGCATAAGGGACATTAAGCACATAGTACCTAAAGAAGAGGGTCCTCGCAAAGTCATTTCCCGTATAGGTGAGTTCTGTCCCTGTCCCCCTCCCCCCGGGAAATCACCTTAGGGGGGCATTGGGGGATTTTTCTTGCTGTGGGAATTTTTATTAGTTGGTGGTCATTTTTTTTCCTTTTTCCCTTTAACCGGAAAAAAAAAAAAAAAAAAATTGAATTTGGGGGCGTTTTAAAGGGTATTTTTTTACCCGGGTTTCAGGGAGTTTCTACGCAAAAGGGGGTTTCACTGATTTTTAATTTTTTTTTGTAAAATACCTTTGGGGGCGGGTTTTTAAATCTAGTAATCAAGTTCCAAATCCCGAGGGGGGTGTACGAAACGACTATTTTTCATATGGTTTCGAAAAGGGCTGTTTTTGGGGTACGAAGTACTAGGGGTAAGAAACAAAATTTTGTACGAAACTCCCGTAATCAAAATTTTTTTTAATGCAGACTTTTTATTAGTTGGTGGTCATTGCTTGCCTTTTTTAAAGCCCGGAAAAAACAAAAAAAAAAAAATTTTTAGGGGCCATTTTCCCTTTTTTTATTATTTTTTTTTTTTTTTTGCTTTGAAATTTTTTTTGTCCTTTTATTTAGATCCCCCCAAATTACCCAAAAAAACTATTTTTAGGGGGGCCTTTTTTGGGGGGGTTTTTTTTACTGCAGACTTTCATTAGGTTTCTGGACATTCTTTTTCCCGAGGTTTGACTTTCATCCATGCTACATATGTTTAACTAAGGCCCCCCCTGTTATCTACAAAAAAAAAAAACATGACTCCATTTTTTTTTAGGGTATACATATTTATAGCTGGCCCTGCTGTGATCTTATTTTACAGTGGGGTTGATTAGAGGTAAAGGCCCACCATAAAAAAGCAAAAGGTTTTTCAAAAGTGAAGGGAAAAGAGGTGCCTCCACAGCCTTTTCATTTTTTTAGTAAGGCTGGGGGGGTACACGGGGGACAAATTTCCAAAGGGACTTAGTGGCACGGTCCAAACCCCTCCGGTAACACGGGCACAGGTAACACGGAAACACCACAAGGGGTAAATACTCGTCCCTTTGGCACCACGCCCTGGAACACGGGGGCCCCTGCCCAAATAACACAAAGGTTTTCCACGGGGGAACCGGGTCATTTGGTAACACGGGTGGACACTTGAGGTAACAACCCCAAGGGGGAACGGGGTAACCATCAGCCCCTGTCACAGGGGCGCCAGGGGAACACGGGGGAACACTGTCACTTTCTGTAACACGGGGGGGACAATATTTAGGTACCTGCCAGGAAAAAACGAACACGGGGGAAAAACTGTCAGCTACGTAACACGGGTTGGGAAATATGAGGTAAATTGGCCCAAAAAACGGAAAAAACGGGGGAAAAACTGCAGCTACGGGAACACGGGTTGGGCACCCCTTTTATAACACTGCCAGGAAACCCCGAGAACTAAACGGGGTAACACTGGCCAAGGTAAAATGTAAAAACGGCCCCGGGGCCGCCAGTTTTGGGGGGCCCCTTGAGGCCGCCGGAAAAAGGCCCCAAATAGCCCAGCTATTTTAACCGGGGCGCGGGGCCTTTTTTTCACTCCAGGGGGGCTTCAAAAGGGTGATTTCGCCAACCCGTCTTAATTTTCCTTTTTTGGGGTTTTTAGCATCATAACACATTTCCCTGAATACCACATCTACAAAACATTTTAATACACAAAACCCCACGGAATTTTATGAAGGGAAAAAAAACACAATAAATAAGTTTTTCGAGGAGACATGAAGCAAAATCTGGACGGATTGGGAAATGAAACGTGATGATTAATGTATTAAATTTTTAAATTTTTATAAAATTTTTATTCAAAATGTCATGTAAATTCTAGCTAATTACCTAAGCGCGTGTTTATATTTTAAATTAGTAAATCTACCGTAGCTATTTTTAAATTTATTTCTTAGTTTTGGGGAAAAAAAAGAAAAAAAATAAAAATCTATATCCAAATTTTTTTCATCATATTCATTGGGACTGCTGAAAAAAGGGAAAAAAATGGTAAAAAATGGGTACAAAAATAGGGGAAAAAAAAAGGAAAAGGGGGAAAAAAGGGAAACTCGTAAAAATGGGGGAAAATAGGGACACAAAATTAAAAAAGGGGGAAATAATGGAAAAAAAAAAAATAGAAGAATAGGGGATTTTTAAAGGAATTATTATCAAAAGGTGATAATTTTTACCCTTGTTAGGTTCAAAAAATTTTAGGGGGAGTTCCTATCAAATTTCAATAAAAAGTCTAGAAGAGCTAATTTTTATATTTTCTACTTTTGCAGAAGTAAAAATATAAAAATTTTCCATAATAAATAGGACGGGGGGGGAAAGTTCAAAAATTTTTGATCTTTCCTTTTCTTTTGAAAATTGATGTTTTCGAGCCCTAAAATTACGAAAAGTGGAACCCGAATACACCAAATTAAATTTGTCGAAAGAAAACTAAAAAAATTCCCTATCTATAAAGTATTGCTTAATTCCCTAAAAAAACCCTCAAATGATACTCAAATTTCAATACAAATTTTCGTTCTGGGGTCTCTTTCTAACCCTTTTAGACCCGGAAAAGAGTTTCCATTGGAATTTTGGGACCATTTTGAAAGATTTTTTTTCTATAAGCAATTTTTTTTGAAAATGACCTGTTTTGGTATCCCTTTTCCACAAAATAATTTGGGATATTAAGCTCTTTTCGAATTTTTATGGTTTAAAAAAGATGGTTTTTTTAAAATTTAAAGGGAAAAATCTGGGCCCTGAAGGGGTTAAAGTCCTCATTTCGGGAAATTTTAAAAAATTGTAGAAAATTCCGAAAAACCCCATACAAGTTGAGGAGTGCCCCCGCTTTTTTTACCCACGCTAAAACCCAAATTTTGCTACTTGATACTACTGCTGCTACTAACCCAAGGACCCGGTGGACTGATCTCTGATTAACCCTTTAAAGGGAATTTAAAGTGCAGTGTCATTATAACGAAGAAAAAAAGAAATAATTAGGGGGAATACAGCAAAAGTTGATTTGATTTTAACCCCATCACTTAACACTGCACGGGTAAAAATTGCTACTATTTCCACTACCATTTGACGGCTGGACTGAATTTTCTGATTAAAATTGAAGGTTTAAAAAAGAGTGCAGGGGTCATTGTACCGAAAAAAATAGTAATAATAAGATGGGTTTCAGGGGAATTTTTGGTAAATAAAAAAGGCGTCACCTCAACCCCCGGGACGGTTAAACCCCGCTATTTTACGCTGTTGCTGCTACTACGGAATTTCGGGTATTCCAAAAATTTTCCAAAATTTCCCTAAAAAGGTTTCCCAAATACCTAATTTTCCCAAAATTAAGTACTTCCATTTCCTTCCAAAATAAATTCCCTTGGGATTCCCCCGTACCTTTAATTTCATTCCAAGTACTTCCATTGCATTTCCCAAATACTTCCATTGCATTTTAAATACTTCCCTTTCATTCCCAATACTTCCCTTTTCATTTCTTAAAGTAATTCCATTGCATTCCAAGACTTCCATTGGATTCCAATTATTTCCTGGGACGAAGCGGGGCAGGGCGTACCCAGAGTATTTAGAAAAGCGGAGGGGGGGCAATATATTATTTTTACCTTTTAAAATTCCCATAAAATTATATATATAAAATATATTATATAAAATATATATAAAATTCTATATATTATATAAATATAATATATTATATATATATCATATATATATTTTTATAGTATATATAAAATTATTTATATATCATTATATTATTAAATATATTAAAATTTATATTATATATATATTTATATATATATATACCCCAACCCCAAATTTTTTATCCCCAATATTTTTCCTTTACCCCCTTTTTTCTCCCCGGTCTCCCCCCCCCTTTTCCCCTTCTAACTTTCCTAAATAATTAGGAAAAATTTTTATACCCCCCCAAAAATTACTAATAATAAATTATAATTAATCAAAATGGTCCCCTTTTTTCCCCCCAAACCCAAAATTCCCGCACCCAAAATAATTTTTTTCCCCCCCCCTTATTCCCCAAACCCCTACCCCAACCTTTCCCCCAAACCCTTACTTTAATAAAACCCCTTTTCCCTAACCAAAACCCCCAAAAATTTCCCCCCCCCCACCAAACTTTTCCTCTTTCCGCAACCCCTTTTTTTTCCCTTTTCGCAAACTTTTTAAAAAAAAAAAATTTTTTTGTTGGGAATTTTAAATGGGGAAAGGGGAGGTTAAAAAGGCAATTAGTGAGCCCAAAAAGGGGGGGGGAACCCCCAAAAACCAGAACAACACCCCCCCACCGCGGGGCGCCGCAGACGGCCCAAAGCCCCCTTTCGCCCATTTATTTGGATATATTTAAAATTTGATTTTAAAAAAATTTTATATTAAAATCTTTATTTTAAATTTTTTTTTCTAATAATATTTTAATAAAAAATTAAAAAATAAAAAATTAAAATTTTTAAAAATTTTAAAAATTAAAATTATAAATTAATATTATAATTTTTAAATTTTAATTTAAAAATTTTAGTAATTTTAAAAACAGAAAGGGGCCTCCCTTGGGGGGGTTTGGGTTTTTTAAAGGTTATTTGGGCATTTCATTGGGTTTAAATTTTTTTTTGGGGAAAATAAATTTTTAAACGAAGGGGGAAAAAATTATTGTAAAATTTTCCCTTTTTTAATCATCCCTTGGTTTTCCCGGAAATTTTAAAGAGGATTTTTTAGTTAAGGGGAAATTTAAAAATTTGGTTGGTTTTATTTATCAAAAAGGAAACATAAAAAAGTAAATTTAAATACCCACCTCAATCGGAAAAAAACCCGTTATGAATTTATTTATTTAAATTTTTCCCCTAATTTTTATGCCGGTTTTTTTAAAATTTTCGAAAAAAAACAAAACCCCAAAAGAAAATTTCCTTCAGGGATCGAAAAAAACCCCCTATATGGAAATAAATTTTTTAACTCTTCGAAAAATTTAAATTTATTCAATTTTTAAAGGGTCTAAAAAAGGAATTTTTTAGGGATTTTTTCCCTGTTTTTGTTTTTTGATAAAATTAAAAAGAAACCCCAAAAAATTTTCGAAATAAATTATAAAATAATTGGTTTTAAACCCATTTATTTTTTATTTTGTTATCGCAAATTTAAATGGGCCAAACAGAAAAGGCCCTAAAGGGGGGAAATTTAACCCCTAATCGGAAAAAAAACCCATTATGTTTTATTGGTTTTGTAATAATTTATATTTTAATTTTTTATTAAAAAAAAAAAAAACAAAAAATTTTTTCTTTAAAGTATTTTCTTAAAATTTTTTGAAAAGTTTTAAAATCAAAAAGGGGAAAAAATAACAATCCCAAATTTTTAGGGGGGTCCCAAGGGGAAAAATTTCTTTACCGGGTTTTTTTTTTTTATTTTGATAATATTATAAAAAACATTTAAAATAACATTTTATATATATTCTTATATATAGAATATAAAATAAAAATATATATATATATTATATAAATTATTTATTATTTATTAATTTTATATTTATATAATTTTATTAAAAAAAATTTTATTTAAAAAATAGGGGGTTAATTATAAAAATTTTAAATATTAAGGGGAAAAAATAATAAAATTTAAAATTTTTTAAAAATTTTTATATAGTAAAATAAATATATATATAATATAATATAATTTTAAAA
>JACEEZ010005875.1:50000-59269 GCA_016584305.1 Chionoecetes opilio
TTCCCCGGGGGGACGTGTTACTTCATAGTGTCCACCCGTGTTACTTTGCCCCGGTTACCGTGGCCCTGTTTTATTGGATGCCCCCCGGGTTTTTCCGGGCAGGGGTTGCCCAAAGGACGAGTATAGCCCCTTGTGGTATCCTGTTCCTGTGCCCCGTTTTTACCTGGCAGTGGTGACCCGTGCCACACAGTACCGGGCGTGTCAACCCGTGTGACCACGCTTACATGAAAAATGAAAGGTGGGAGGACCTCTGTTTTCACGTTGAAAAACACGTTTGCTGATGGTAGACTTACCTCTATCAAGCACGTAGACTAAGATCACACAGCATGCCAGTTGATATTATACCCAAAACACAAATGGAGTATTTTTTTGTAGATAACAGGGTTCCCTTAGTTAAACAATGTACATGGAGAAAGAAAACCCAAAAAATTTCCGCAACTAATGAAAGTCTGCAGAAACAAAAAGCCCCAAAGGCCCCTAATCAAATTTTTTCTTGAAATTTTTCCGGATCTAAAAAAAGGGACAAAAAATTTTAGAAAAAAAAAAAAACAATAAAAAAAAACAAAAACCCCCTAATAATTTTTTTTTTTTGTGTTCCAGGGATGGAAAAGGCAAGAAATGACCCCCAAAACAATAAAAGTTGCAGTAAGAAAGATTCAGGGATTTTCGTACACAATTTTTTTCTTACATAGTGCTTCGTACACCAAACAGTCTTCGTAACTATATAAACCCCAAGTCGTTTCTACATCAGCTCAGAGTTGAACTTGTTTTACTAGGTTACGAAAGGGGACACCGGGTGTAGAAAAAATTAAAAAATCAGTGAAAACAATTTGCGTGAAACCCCGTAACCGTAAGAAATAGCCCAAACGTCCCTAATCAATTTTTTTTTCTTTGTTTTTCCGAGTAAAAAGGGAAAAGAAAAAAAACCACCAACTAATGAAATTCCACAGCAAAAAAACCCCCCAATGTCCCCTAGATGAGTTCCGGGGGAGGGAGACATGGAAGAAGTCACCTATACGGGAGATTTTGACGGGGAGCTTTCATGGGTACTATGGCCTAATTACCATGCCAGGTCTTATTGTATTTTTTCTCTAGTACAGTGGTTCTTAACCTGGGTTCGACCGCCCAGGGGTTTCGGTGAGCCAATCCAAGGGTCACGAAAGCCCTCAAAAACATATTTCAATTTTACATTTTTGAATGCAGATTTCCCCAGAAAAAAAAGTTCGCGAAATTACATAAATTCAAGCAGTGCGGGGAGGGAAGTTTTTGTATTTACATATTATTTTTACCTAGTTGTAATATACGGGAAAATTTCACTCGTGGGTTTCCGTGTGTCTTAGGGTCATTTTAGTTTTTGAAAACAGAATTTATTTGCATTATAATTCCTGCCGGCTATTCCACTGCAAGCACCATAGGAAAAACTGTCTTCTTAATTAATTCCTTCAAGCATTTTGCTTTTAAGTTTCTTCGTATGACCTCTTGGGCCCCTGGGCCCCCATACATACATGCCTCTTTGTCTTTTTTCCCCATTCCTAAAAAGCTAATACATTGTACAAGTCCCCTTTTTTGTGGTCGTGTATGTGTGTATTCGCCCGACTCTCTCCCTTCCGGCAGGCGATTAGGGGTTTGGGGGGTGGGGCATGGTCGATGCCTTTTCGAGTACCAGAGTACCAAAAACGAGTACCATCCCGCTCCAAAACGGTCGCTCCCTTGCCCAAGGACAAAAATTTTTTTCCATTGAATATAAAAATTAGTGCAAACCCCTTTCTGGGGCCCTCATAATCCCCTTTAAAAAATTTTTTTTTTCAAAAAATTCAGCCCCTCTTCAGACCCCCCAGCGAAAAGGGCTCACTTCTCCCCCCCCACCCCCCTTAAAAAAAACCCTGGATTCACCACTATGCCCTCCCCATTTTCCCAAAAGCCACTGTTTCCAAGTGTTTCCTTCCTTTATTTCTTATTATCCAAAATACCTAAATTTTTGTGGAAATTTTTTTTACTTTTTTTGTATCAGTTAAATAAAAATTTGGGTTCTTGTTATCCAAATAACTTTTGCTTTTTTAAAATTTTTGTAAATTTTTTTTTTTATTAATTTTGTTTTTTTCCCTATTGGGGGTGGCCATGGAAAAAATTTTTCTTTGGGGTTTTGGGGCCCCCTCTAAAAAGGTTAATAACCACTGCAAGTCTATACTTAATTTAAAATTTTTATTTGTTGTCTGTTTTTTTTTGCCTGTATGCCCCGGTGATATTAAAATTATTATTTTTAATATTTTATTATTTTATTTTTATAGAGGTATATAGCTATTATCAATTTTTTGCTTTAGTACTTATTTATTCCTCGTCTATAATTATGTTGTTGTTTTTGCTTGATCCCTTGGGTGAGAATAGTTTTTATTATTATTATTATTATTAATTATAATAGGTCGGAGGAGGTGGGGAAGAAGCTGGATCGCTACAAGGAGGAGTCTTTAAGACCCATGGTCAGAGTGTGGCACCCATCCCTCTTTGTGTATAGACAGCCGCCTTCCTACTACATCCCCTGCCTCCCCCTCCAAAGACACCGGGTAAAGGAAAATTTTCCCCTTTCTCCCAAAATATTCTGCTGTTTGTCGTCTTTGTCTGTTTTGTGCCCGCCTGCTGACTACCTGTCTGTCTTTGTCTTTTTGTCTCCCTGCCTGTGTCTTGCGTCTGTATTTGTATGTCTCTCTCTCTCGTCATATCTTCAAAAAGAAAATGGGTAAAAGGAGGGACCCCCTCAATCTCCCCAAAACGCCTTGGGCCCAGAAGTAATTTTTTATTGAATTTGGGTGCCTTTAGACGTTTTTTAAGAATATAAGCAAATTTTATAATGACCGTTAGACCTGTCCACTAACTAATTAATAATTTTAATAACAAATTTGGGCTTTGTGATTTTTCTTAATTTATAGCTAACAACGACTTTTTTCAACAAAAAAGGGAAAGACTGGGCGTAAAAGGGGTTTTAAAAAACATGAAACCTTCTTTTTCCCCATACACCCGGAAAAGGGAAAATGACACTCTAAATCTACTCCTAAAAAAGAAAAAAAAACAGATCTTTCATACCCTAGTAGTGTCGCAGAAAAAATTTTTTATCACTCTTACGTTTAAATTCGTGAATTTTGTTTTTGTTTTGTCTGTACTTCCTTAACGGCCCCCTTTCCATGACCTGCCTCCACCGCCTCGCCTCCCCCCCCTTAAAAGGGGGCGCCCAAAACAACGGATTTATCTGTTTAAAAAGACGGGGGACAGCCAAAAAAAAACTAGTTTTGGTTTTTCCCGTGTTTTCTAGCTCTTTTTTTTACCATCATCCCTCGCAGAAAAGCGTAAAGAGTTTTGAAATCTCGAGAAAGATTTAAAAACGGGTCAAAATTAAACATTGAAGAACAACGTAACGTTTTCAAAAAAAAACTTATAAAATCAACATGAAACGTTTTTAAATTAAATCATTAACATAGATTTGCATATATAACAAAATTAAATCTCAAATTCTTCAAATTTGAAACATTAGTTCGATATCTATTTGATTTAAAAATACATCCCAAAAAAGATTTTTAAATTTTAATTTTTTTTTTAAAGGCTCTCAGATATTGGGTGATACACTTTGTTCTTCTAAGCTTAAAAATTTCCCCCGAAAGCGTAAACCTAAAATAAGGGGAAAGGGGCTCCCTTTTTAAACAGTCAAAACTTAGCATTTTAAAAAAAAACCTACGACTCAAGCAGAATAAAATATTTACCAAGGGGAAAAATACATAAAAAACACCCAAAAACCCTTTCAAAAAGAAATTTAATCAATACTATCAAATACATTTAAAAAAGTTGGAAAATAAATTTTTTAAATGGATAGAAAATGGGTTTTTATGAAGAATAAAAGGGTGAAAATTGCATGAAACTACAAAACCCCAATTCCTTTTAAAATAATTGGGACAATATAAACTTATCCTTATTTAAGAAAAAAAAGAGTAGAGCCGAAAACCCTTGAAACAGCGAGCAATATTTTATAAGTTTTTAGTTTTATATTTAAAGGAAGGGGGAAAACATGAAAATTACTGTCCTAACCCCGGGGTGGAAGGTTATGGAAAGGTGGTGATTTTTACAAAAAAAATTTTCTGGTGTTTTATTACATTTTCCCATTTATTAAATTTGGGCTTCTGAATGGCCATTTTTACATGATGGAAAAGGGAAAAAGGATGAATTTTCTGTAAAAAATTAAAAATAATTAATATTATTTAATAATTTTTAAATTTTTATATATTTTATAATTTTGAAATTTTAAATATAAATATTAATATTATTTTTATATATAATATATATATATATATATATAATATATATTATATAATATATATTATTATATATAAATATATTATATATATAATATATATATATATATATTATATTATAAAATTAATATATTAAATATATATATATATATAATATATATATATATATATATATAATATATATATTATTATATAATATATATATATATAAAAAATATATATATATAATATAATATTTTATATAATAATTTTATATTATATTTTTTAAAATTTTATTATATATTATATATATATATATATATAATATATATATTATATATAATTTATATAATATTATAAAAATTGTTTTTGCTTTTATTTTGCGTAAAAAATAGAAAAAACTTTCTTTTAGTGGACTATCCTTGTTTTTTGAGCTTTTAGATAGGTGAGGGATAGACTGCTGTGGGTGATGACTGGGGGTCCCCCGTCGTCTATCTTTTCCCAATTCATGGTGATGAGGAACTGTCCTTGGGGGGCACTTTTTGGGCGACAAATCCCCCGACAAACTTCGCTGGCAAGTTTTCCCAACCCCCAAACGAATAAACCCACAACAATAGAACCCCCTTTTAAAAAAAATTATGGCTGAATTTTTTTTTAAGTGCCTGTATGCAATGTTTTTTTTTTTGTTTTTCTTTGAAAGTGGAAGAATCACCGTCCTGTCGAGGAAGGCCTTCTTAAAAATTTTCCCCTTTTCTTTCCGTCGGCCTGGCGGCAGGCTAAGAACCCAGCTTCCAGACCTGGGGCACCTCGACAAACGAGGTAACTAGATTTTACAGATATTTTTCTAAATGTGTTAACGAATCATTATGCTTTGGGTCAGAATTTAAAATTTTCGCACAAATTTATGACTAATTTTTTAAAACTTACCTGGGGGAGTCCTTGAAGACACGGGGAAAGGGGGGCCCCTTAAAAGGGCATGCAATTCCTTTTTGTTTGTGGAGGGTGTTAATGGTTTAACTCTTCGGGCGGAATGGAGCTCCCCACACCCCGAAACGAGGTTGGGGAACTTTCGTCACGGGAGATAGCCCGTAAAAAAGTTTTCTTTCGTAAGTTAAAATAACTATCTAATGTTGTTTTTTTTCTTTTAATTTTTGGGCCCAAAAGGGGATTCACCTTTAGCCAGGGGGCCCCAGTTTTTTTTAGCAGGAATCGGAAAAAATGACTTCCCCAGGGATTTTCGCCCCCCCCCCCGCGGGGTGCCCTTTTTTTCTTTTGGGTTTGGGGCGGCTTTTGGGTACAAAACCCCGTCCTGCCCATGATGCAACTTGAGGCTTTCGGGGTCTGTTTTGGGTAAGAAGCATAAAATAGTAAGTCATCTCGTTCTGAAAAAAATTTTTGAGAAGCATTGAAAGTATTTAATTTTTACGCGTAAAAAATTTTAATATATTTTTTAAGCATCACTGAATTTGAGTTCCCGTCAAATCTCACAAACAATGGGATAAGACCCAAAAATGGAGTGTTTATGAGGGTGAAAGCCACCTCTTAAAAAATTTTTGGTCTAAAATTTTGAAGATTTTAAATTTATAAATTCATCCAAAAAAAAAATAGTGGTAGTATTCATGCTTTAAGGAAATTTTCCTGAATTAGATTTTTATTAACAGCCCCTTGCGTGTCATAAAATTATCTTCATGAGATGGGGGGGGGTTTATAAAATGTTTGGGGGACTGGCTGAGTGCTCTGTCCCATATACCCATGTCTACAAAAAGTATACAATACACAACTAATTATCCGCCCATAACTACTGTACCCTCATTAGGACCCCCGAAAGTTACCTATTTTTCAAACGTATTTTTCATTGCACACACTAAAAGTATTTCGCCTAAGGGAATTTCCCCCACGCTGGAGGGATTTTGCCCCCATTAGATTACAGTTTTAATATTTAAAAGGGGAATATATAAAGGAAAAACAAGACCGCTTTTTGGTAAATTGTAGTCTTTTCCCCCCCTTAGTGGGGTTTTTTCTACAGACCTTACAGATCCTTTTAGAAACCTAAAACGTAAATATAAAGTAGGGAATATGCCCCCCTTCACCCCCAGTGCCCCCTCAAACGACCCCCCCGGGCACCCCCCAAAAAAATTTTATGGGTTTCTACTAATCCAAAACCCACAAACCCCGGGCAAAAAAAAAAAAACTCCTAGGGCCCCCCAAACAAAAATATTACTAATGGTAAAATTTAGTTTTCCAGTCTTTGGTCCCAGAAGATTTTGGTAATGTTTTAAAGGGGGTAGGTTAGTTTTAACGGGGACGTTTATAGCCAGCAAAGTAAATTTTCAGCTTTTTGATGAATACTACATGACGGGGGAGAGATCCTCATTTCCCAAATTTTGAAGCTTGTTCTATTAATGACCCTAAGCAGCTAAAAATATTAATTCCAGAATTTTGCGTTTTTCTTTCAAATTTAAAATTATGATATGATTTTTTTTTATTAATTAAATTTTTATGTTTTTTTTAAGTTTTTAATTTTAATTGTAATAATTTCAATTCGAAATTTTGACGTTTTCTCAAGTTTTTAAAATTAAAGTTTTTTTAGGTTTTTTAAAAAGTATTACTACATGATTTGTGATTTAAATATTTTGGGCGAACCGCTTTAGTTTTTGGGCCCAACAAACTCTAGTTTGGGTAAAAACTTGCTGGGAAATGAGGGCGAAATGACGTAAAAAATCAAAGTAACATTTAATTTAAAAATCGAATACACAATTTTCAAGAAAAACTGGTGCACGTGTAAACATCTAACATCACTACACGCTCCACGATACTGGTTTGCAATTTAAAACCTCCCCTTTTCTTGGGGGCCCAAATTTTATTTTTTGAGAGTTGCGGGGCCTGAGACGCAAGGTGGAAGAGACGCCCGCACTGAGTAGTCATCACTTCACAGCAGTGTAAGCTAATCATTGCACAAATCCCCAAAAGTATATTGCACAGTAGCATTAGATTAGCTTGATTGGGCTCAGGGGAATTTTCTTGTGTTTTTAGAGGGCTACAGCTTAGAAGGAAATTTTGAACCAGGGGAGAGAAAGGAAAAAGGGGGGAAAATTTGAAGAGAGAAAAAGGGTAAGAGGGCGGCAGATGGTTTAGCAAAAAAATAAATTTTTGCACAAAATGAAAGCTGTAACTTAAGGGGGCACAACACCTAGCAAAAAAATTTTAATTTTTATTTTTGGCAAAAAATTGTTCTTTTGGCCACAATAAACGAGAATATAATTTTAATTTTTTATTTATTAAAATTTTTTTTATAATATATATATAATATATTAATTTTATATTATAATATATATATAAAATATATAAAATATATAATTATAATATATATATATTTTATATATATAATTTTTTATATATATATATAATATATATATATTTTCCAATTTTTTAAATTTATTGGAAAAACCTATATTTTTTAAAAAAAAAAAAATTTTCCAAAAAAAAAGGAAACACCCCCCCCGCCCCAAAACCTGGCCCCTGAAAAAAATATAATTTTTTCTAAAAGAAAAAAAAAAAACCCCTAAAAGGGGTATCAAAGTTTTTCTTTCACCTTTCATTGGAATCAATAAATAAAAATTGACTAAATACTTGATTTTTTCAAGAACAAGGAATCGTTTTTTCTCATAAAATTTTTTTTACTTTTTACGGGGCACTCCCCCCCCTTTTTTTAATACAGATCTCAAAATTTTTCCCCTTTTCTTCTAATAGTTAAAAAGACTATATTTTTTTATTCAATGAAGAAACTGGAATTTTTCTTAAGATATTAATTTTTAGAGTGAAAAATTTTTTAGTGGGGTTTCCCTTCGAAAATTTTTAATTTTACAGAATACCCTTAGCAAAAATTTTATCCCCCCCAAAGAATTTTTTTGAAATTTAAAATGACCAATGACAGTAAAAAAAAATAAAATAAAAATTTGTAAAGAAACTTGGGCAGTAAGTAAAACTCACTTTAACCACGATGGATAAAAGATTTTGGGTCTAAAAACCTGGAAAATTTTGCTTTACTGTTTTGGTGCCCTTTCAGAAAAATTTTTAAAAACCAAACAATATGGGCCCCCCAAAATTCATTAAAAGGGCTCATAAAGAGAGTTCCCCCTTTTTTTTTTCTATTTAAAATCAACCAAAAAGGCTGAACAGAAATTTATAAAAACCCCAACTTATTTATGGTTTTTTTTTCAGGAGGTGCTACTATGTCAGGGAAAAATTCTGCCGTAAATATCACAATGGGAAGTTGGGAGGTTCCAAAAATTTTTTTTTTCATTTTTTAAAAAAGAAAAAAATTTGCCCACGACTTATGAAAAAAACCCCAAAAACTAAATTTTAAAAAAAAAAATGTTTTTACCCCTGAATTCTGTAATACCAATAACTATTATTTTAGTTGGGGATAATAAAAACAAATACCCATTTATTTATGATATTTATATTTTAATTCAAAACAAAAAAAACAACAAGAAGAAACGGTACTTAATTAAAATTTTTTTTTTAAATAACTACTTTTCAATTTTAAATTGTGTTTTCATGGACACTTTGTTTTCCTTACAATTTCCCTTCACGGGAGGTTCCAGCCCGGGGCAAAACCTGTAAGGACTTTTGGTATAGGTTTAAGGGTTTTCCCAATTTTTTTTTTTTTTCTTTTTTCCAAAAAAGGTTTCCAGCGGTTTTGAAAAATTTTAAAAACCAAAATTTAAAGAAAAAAATTTTTAAAAGGTTTGGGAGGCCAGGGGGGGCCCCCCCCCCCCCCCCCCAAAACCCCCGAAAAAACAAAAAAAAAACCTTGGGTTTTTTTTTTTTTAAAAAAAATTTTCCGTTTTTTTTTTTTCCCCATTTCGGTTTAAAAAGCCCCAAAAACTTTTTTAATTTTTGGAAAAATTTCCCCCCCCCGGTTTTCCCCCCCCGGGTTTGCGTGGGGGTAAAAGGTAACCGTGTTAATTAAAGCCCTTTTTTAAAAAATTT
>JACEEZ010005876.1:0-2500 GCA_016584305.1 Chionoecetes opilio
AAAATTATATAAATATATTTTAATATATAAAATAATATATATATATTTTTTAAAGATAATTTTTTTTTTTTTAAAAAAAAAAAAAAAAAATAAATTAGATATATTAAAAAAAAAAAGAAAAAAAAAAAAAAAAGAAAAAAAAAAAAGAATATAAAAAAAAAGAAAATAAATATAAAAATTTAAAATATAAATATATAATATAATAATATAATTATAATAAAATATATATATATAAAAATATTTTAAAGAATAAATAAAATATATATATAATAATTATATTAATAATATATATAATATTATAATAATAAAAAAAAATATAAAAGAAAGAAAAAGATAAAAAAGATATAATATAATATAATTAATAGAATAGAATATATTAATAAAATAATAAAATTTTTTTATAATAATTATATAAATATATATAAATATATATATAATATAATATAAAATAAAATAAATAATTTATATATAAATAATAATTAAAAATATAATATAAAATTAAAATATATAAAATATTATAATATAAATATATATATTAAATTATATTTTATAAAAATAATATAATAATATAAATTTTTAATATTATATAAAGATAATAATATATATATATATAAAATATATATTTTATTTTTATAAATAATTAATATTTATATAAAATATATATATTAAAAGATATATAATAATAATAAATTAATAGATAATATAAATAATAGAT
The DNA here is from genome assembly GCA_016584305.1 of Chionoecetes opilio. Taxonomy (NCBI): domain Eukaryota; kingdom Metazoa; phylum Arthropoda; class Malacostraca; order Decapoda; family Majidae; genus Chionoecetes; species Chionoecetes opilio. The sequence continues at coordinate 716 of JACEEZ010005876.1, forward strand.
AAATTAATAAATTAAATTAATTTTTATTTATATATAATTATATTTTATATAAAAATTTATTTTTATTAAAAAAATTTAATAATAAAATTTATTATTTTTTATATAAAAAAAATTTAAAAATTTTAAATATTTTTATATAATAAATATATATTAAAATATAAAAAATATAAATATATATTATATATAATATTTTAAAAAATTTTTTAAAATTAAATATTTTATAATATATAAAAAATATATATATAAAAAAATAATAAAATATATAAAATATTTATATAATATAAAATATTTTAATAATTTTAAAATATATATATAATAAAAAAAATTTATATAAAATTAAATAAAAATATAATAAAAAAAAAAAATTAATAAAATTATTTTTTAAAATTAAAAAAAAAAAAAAATTTATAAATATATATATAAAAAATTATATATATATAAAATATATATATTTATATAATATAATATATATATTATTATAATATATAATATTAAAATTATTATATATTTTTAATAATTTTAAATTTATTATATAAATATAATATATATATTTTATATTATAAAAATTTAAAAATAATATAATTTAATAAATATAAAAAAATTTAAATTATATATAAAAAAAAAAATTTTTATATAATATAATAAATTAAATATTTTATTAAAATAATTATTATATATTATTAAATTATTAAATTTATAAAATTTATATATATAATATATTATTTTTTAAAAAATATATATAAAAAAAAAATTTTTTAATATAATAAAAATTTTTTAAAAAATTTATATTTAATATATTTTATTTTTAAAATATATTTTATATATTTTAAAAAAAAATTTTTTAAAAAAATTTTTAATTATTAAAAATATATATATATTTATATATATATTATATATAATATATATAATATATAATTTATATATATTAAATATATATATATTATATATATATATTTTAAATTATATAATATAATATATATTTTTAAAAAAAATATATAATTATTTTAAAAAATTATTATATATTTTATAATTAATATATATATAAAATATATATTTTAATATATATTATATATATATATTATATAATATTATATAATAATATATAATATATATTTTAATATTTTAATATAAAATTTTAATATTATTAAAATATATTTTAAAAAAATATATAAAATATATATTTTTATAAAAATTTAAAATCTAATAATAATTTTAAAATAAAAAAATTAATATTTTAAAAATATATATATATTTAAAATATATAAATAGAATATTATAAATAAAATATATATATAAAATATATAAAATATTTATAATATATATTATAATATATATAATATTTTTAATATAAATTTTAATATAAAATATATATAATATATATATAATATATATAAATATATATATAATAAAAATATTTTAAAATATAATAAAATATATTATTTTTTTCTGTCACGCGGGACAGAAACCCTCCTGAGGAGTGCAAGGAGGGAATGGTCAGGGGGTCTCGCTGGGAGTCGAGGGTCATTGAACGCTAATGACCTCCGACCCGCCTCCCGACCCCGGGAAAAATCTCCTTTCCCAAAGGTTCCCCTTTCTGGGGCGGGGTGCTATTCGAACAGCAGAGGGGCCCGTTCGTGTCGGACATGGATGGGCAGATAGCTCTTTGGGGCTGAGTATTTTGGGCAGGTTCACGGGGGAAACCCCCCAAACCTAAGCAGCTTCAAAACCAGGGGTTACGGGAAGTGGATGCCCGATCCTCCATTGACAAAACCGCCCTTTCTTTTC
>JACEEZ010005876.1:7500-17500 GCA_016584305.1 Chionoecetes opilio
AGTAGGCGAATTTTTAGGTTTTCAGTGCATTGAAATGTTGTACTCCTACCCGATATTACCAAGCTACCAGATGATGTTTATGAAAGCTGAGCCTACCATCGTGTTCATAATACATTGCTGCATATCATGAGCATAAAAAAATTACAAGAAGACAACACTAATATTAAGATAATTGAAGGAAAGTAAAAGAGTGTATAAATATTTTTTCCTGCTTATTTTGCTTCAACTCGCTGTAACTCCATCAGTTTTGGTCGCATTCAATTTTCAAGAACAGTTTCAAAATTCTTATACGTTTCCGCTTCCTGTGGTATGTAGCACGTACCAATAAGGAAAAGAGTAGGTGGTCAAAATGGCTAAGAAAGTTAAACTACTACTGCAAACTGGCACAGTGACGGGTGAGCATTGCTCCCTATACAGGAGAGACTGTTCTCGGGAGAGCTATCAGAGGCTCCACCCGTCACGGTACCAGTTTGAAACAGTTTAACATTCTTAGCCATTTTGACCACCTACCCTTTTCCTTATTGGTACGTGCTACATACCACAGGAAGCGGAAAAGTATAAGGATTTTGAAACAGTGCTTGAAAATTGAATGCGACCAAAACTGATGGAATTACAGCGAGTTGAAGCAAAATAAGCAAGAAAAAATATTTATACACTCTTTTACTTTCCTTCAATTATCTTAATATTAGTGTTGTCTTCCTGTAATTTTTTTATGCTCATGATATGCAGCAATGTATTATGAACACGATGGTAGGCTCAGCTTTCATAAACATCATCTGATAGCTTGGTAATATCGGGTAGGAGTACAACATTTCAATGCACTGAAAACCTAAAAATTCGCCTACTCCTGTGATAGTCAGTCATGACTTTATTTTTTACCCTATTGAGTTATGAATGGTATGTTGTTGTTGAACAATCACTGCCTGATTCACTGATGCAAACAAAATAGGCCTATCTTGTGTAAGAGATGAGTAAAGCCAAGAAATATGAATATTTTTTTGAGGCAACACAAGGGTTTTGGGTGGCGGCGAGGCAAGTACCAACACCATCGCCACCAAGGAAGCTAGAGAGACACCCTGTGTTCGACATAGATGGCAGCACCGTACGGGTTTCAAACTTTACTGTGGAGTCGGATTTCCTTGTACTCTAGCTTCCTTGGTGGCAGGACTAGGAGTGAATGAGGGATTCCATGAAAAAAGGACACGCCGGGTTGCGTCCTCCCCGTGAACTGCCAATATGCGCGGCTTCCAAGTTGTAACATATAGGTAATGGAACCGCCTTTCCGTGTTTGTGGCAATGCGGGGGTGTAAATGATGGGTAAAGGCACTCTAACTGCGCGAAAATATATGTCTCTGTGTAACGCTGATAAGTAATCCATATAAAAAAGTTGACTTTATTGGCGTGTGCGGAAATTATGTCATCTGTGGAGCGTCGACGCTCCAGTCTTGATCGCAGGACGGTAACGTGTGTGTATACATCGTTACAGTTGTTTAGGTAGCGTTTTCTTTCGTTTTCAGTGTTGAATAAATCATCTCATTTATTACTTTTAAGAGAAACACTTCTGGAAATATAAACATCAAATTGTTACACTTTCCCATAAATTCAAGACAGCACTCCGGACAAAGATGAGTACTGCCAGCCTTACCAATGCCTTACCGCCTACTCGCCTACATCAAATACTTCCCCGCCTCACGTATTTCCCTGCTACATTTACTCTTTATTGCTGCAGCTCGATGTGTAGTCCATCAAAATCCTAGGCGCTGAAAGTTATGACTGGACAATTGACGATAATACGACTCGCGTTTTAATGCACATGTTGGCAGCCTTGCCGGGGGCAGGGAGGGTAGGGAAGCAGCCGTGCCGCGGTGAGAGGCGGCTACCTGTGTTAATATCGGCGTGTAATCTGTCATCATCCGTCGCGTCCGTGGTGATTGTAGCGTTTTATTGTGGTGAGGCCTGTGACTGGTGCCTCGGGAAGAAGTGTGTGCCCGGCGGGGATGACGGGACGCAAGGCGGCGCTGCAAAACAGGTAAGAAGAGGCGCCTCGTTGATGGTGGTGGTCAGGTGATATTGGCGATGATGCACTTGGTGTGTTGATGATGTTTGATGTTTGAATAATTTCGTCGTATCGACGCAGCTGAGATGGATCTCCGCTGTAACCAGACAGCTCTCTCACAAACTACCCCTAGAGAGCTGTCTGCTAGTGCTTATAGTGTTGGCCGAAGCCAGCACCCCGGAAGGCGGGTTAATTACAAACCCCGACTAACAACCGGTACCCAATCACTGCTGGGTGGACAGGGGCTCGGGTTTTAAGGAAACAGCCCAACTGTTTCCGCTCCGCCCGGGGATCGAACCCGGGACTTCTCGGTTGTGAATCGAGCGTGCTTCCCCTACACCACGGAGTACCCTGTTGTTATTGCTTTATGATAGATGTGTATTTTCTGCGATGTAAGATTGTGCTTGGCTGCGAAGATCTATCATCAAGTTAGCCAAGGTTGAGTGTTAAATGGACAGGCCTGCTCGAAACTTGCATAATGGCGTTGTAAGTAGTATTGGTTGTTTTATGCAGGAATATCTGCCTGGAAGTTTGGCTTAGGGAGGCAGGCCACCTGTAGCATTACTATATGCTTAGTATCTTGGAGATCTCGTCGTAACAAGACCGTCCGTGTTAATAGAGAATCTTGGTAAATTCGTAGATAAAACTTCGTAGCATTATTTTGATTCGCAAAAATACGCCTTAAACTGGTGATTCTCTCTCTCTCTCTCTCTCTCTCTCTCTCTCTCTCTCTCTCTCTCTCTCTCTCTCTCTTCTCTCTCTCTCTCTCTCTCTCTCTCTCTCTCTCTCTCTCTCTCTCTCTCTCTCTCTCTCTCTCTCTCTTCTCCTCTCTCTCTCTCTCTCTCTCTCTCTCTCTCTCTCTCTCTCTCTCTCTCTGCTCTCTCGCTCTCTCGCTCTCTCGCTCTCTCGCTCTCTCTCGCTCTCTCTCTCCACACACACACACAGTTGTTTGAATGATCGGTGGACGACGCGCCATTCTCTGGTATTACGTTCGAGCCCTGTTCATGACTGAATTTTTCATTGGCAAGAGGGTAGTTGCTGTCCCCTTTGAGCAAGGCATGGGGTGTGTGATGTCCCAGCCTTGCCCTATGTACTGCAATATGTTTATGTTTGATGTTGTCAAGTAGCGGGATTTTAATTTTTTTTCTTCATTTAGATAATACTTTAATCCTTAATTAAATAACCGATCCTATGTATTTTTTGCAACTCATTCACAAGCTGGGACACGTTGCGTTCAACCACTTAGGTACTTACAAGGGGGCGTGTCCTACTGATTTACTACTGCATTTTGGCCAGCTACCAAAACTAAATAATGAATAAACTATAGTATTCACCACTGCTACGCTACGCTCTCCAACCACTTCCTCCACCTCTATAATCACCCTTACCTCTACGCACCCTCTTATTTGTTCTACCTTCACTTTTGCTTCCCTATTCTCACCTCCTAATGTGTTGGAATTGTCAAACATCATTCAGGTCATAGCACCTTTTAGAGCGAATGTCACCACACACACACACACACACACACACACACACACACACACACACACACAGACACACACATACACACACACACACACACACACACATACATCTTATTACCCCAGCAGTTTCCGGCACCACCCTTTGCCGTACCAAAGCCTCACTGGAGGAGAGGCTTTGCAATATCCCTCATCTCCTCGTGGCCCACTCTGCGGAAACCCTGCAACGACACACCACGCATCCCACCACGCAGGGCATTATCACTCTCCTCGTCCTTCACACAGTTGAGAATGCCCTTGAAATGGTCTCCCCACATGGAGGCGATGCCCTCCTCCCCGACAGCGTGATCCACCCGTAGGGGAAGAGTGTGTGAGCCCGGGTTCATGTTGCGCACGCCATGCCAAAAGTCAAAGTAGACACCAGCGGCCAGCTTGTCAGCCAGGGACTGGGCACGAAGCTGGTGCTCATGGGACTTACACCACCTGAGACACAGTTTGAATCTGGCCCTGGTGTTCCTCAACCTCTCAGCCAGTGGTCCCCAACGCTGACCACCACCCGCTCTCCACTCAAGGAAGGACTTTCTCGCGGCACTGTGGGCCTCACGTACAAACTCATTCCAGCCTGGTATCTGCCTCCAGCTCTTCTTGCAAAATCCAAACACAGTCTGGCCAGCACGCACCATGCACTCTCTATCAACGCCTCGTGGAAGGCGTCGATGTCGTCATGGTGCCCGCGGTCCAGACATGAATTCTGGAAGGAACATACCCTAACAGGATCTATCATCTATGGCAATGCCCTAGAGAGACGAGGAGGAGGGTGAAACTGGCAATAGCGAGTCCGACTCGCGTGGATAAGACCATGGGTGAAAAAAACACACACACACACACTCACACACACACACACACACACACACACACACACACACACACACACACACACACACACACACACACACACACACACACATGGTGACCCAGAAGGGTCACACGGTTAGCACGGCCAGTCGGATTAACACGGTTAGTTTGCCGTGTCATAAATGAGCCGTCATTATAATCGTCTGGAGATGTTCATAGCAAGATACCAAGAGCTCGTCTACATACGATGTTAAGAGTGAAAGGGTAACTTTGAATGGACCCATTTACTACTTTACATTCATATAGTAAGGCAGTGATGTTGATTTTTCGATGTGAACAGTATTTTTGATGATACAGCCATTTTAAGTGTAGGAAAATTTGTGCGCCCTAAAACGACCAGCGCCATGTTGTGACGTCAACAACTCGTCAAATACAGACCAGCAACACAACTGTCAAGCGGCGGCTCCACAGTAACATTAACTTGCATTACCCCTACTACCGCAAGATGACTAGTAATCCTCCTTCAAGTGATGTGGTAGATTTGCACTGTGTTAGTGAATATATAAGTTGTAGTTTATAAGGAAGAAGTGGATAGACATGGTAAGTGACCCTTGTCACCAGGCAAGTGCTGACTTTTGGCGTCGGCATTCCTTCTAGGGAGCTCAAATGAACCTGCAATGACATGTATAGCTAGACAGATAGACGAACTCATAGAAGAACATGTAGAATGGGAGCGCCTTCCACACACCCACACACAGAAAGACTGGTCAAGAGCATACCAAGACTGGTCAAAAGCAGTGATATCAGCAAGTTTGCTGATGATACTAAGTTAGGTAGGATTATTGGATCACAGTCTGACGTAAAAATATTGCAGGGAGACTTAGATAAACTTAACGAGTGGGCAGTCAGATGGCAGATGGAATTTAATATTGATAAATGTAGCGTTATGAATGTTGGTAGAAAAAACCCTGGTAATAGATACACCACAAGCAATGTATCGCTGAAAAGATCAGAAGGTGAAAAAGATCTTGGAGTGAAGGTGAGCCCAGACCTCCGACCTAGGAAACAATGTATTGAGGCCAGAAATAGAGCTAATAGAGTATTACGATTTATTACCAGAAGTGTTAAAAGTAGAAGTGCGGAAGTTATTCTAAAGCCTTATCTGGCTCTAGTCAAGCCTCACCTAGACTATGCAGTTCAGTTTTGGTCTCCATATTACAGGATGGATATAGTGTGGTTAGAAAAAGTGCAGAGCAGGATGACCAAAATGATACAAGGGATGCGTAACTTTAGTTATGAGAGGAGATTGAAGTTATTAAAATTACACTCACTCGAGAGACGCAGAGTAAGGGGCGATCTGATAGAAGTTTTTAAGTGGATAAAGGGATTTAATAAAGGAAAGGTAGGAAAAGTTCTTACGGCTTTTAACCAGGGTAGAACAAGAAGTAACGGATCCAAGCTGGAAAAGCGTAGATTTAGAAAGGAAATAGGGAAAAACTGGTTCACAAATAGGGTGGTGAATGAATGGAATGGTCTCAGTAGACAGGTAGTTAGTGCTGAGTCATTGGGGAGCTTTAAAGGGGAGCTGGATAGGTTCATGGATGGGGATGAAAGGTGGATGTAGGTAGTGTTAGGTGACAGGAACTACCACGTGTAGGCCTCGCGGCCTCTTGTAGCTTCCTTATTTTCTTATGTTCTTATGTTCTTATACTGTGAATATAGCGCCTTCCACACACGCACGCGCACACACACACACACACACACACACACACACACACACACACACACACACACACACACACACACACACACACACACACACACACACACACACACACACACACACACACACACACACACACACACACACACACACACACACACACACACACACACACACACACACACACACACACACACACACACACACACACACACACACACACACACACACACACACACAGTCACACCGCGCAACGGTCAGGTTGATAACGTGACGCCGTCGTGACGGCATCCCATTCTGTGGGTAGGCGGTTCGAATCCTCGCGCTCCTGGGGATTTTTCATTGATAAATTCGGGCGGTTAGTGTCCCCCTTGAGCCAGGGGATGGGTGTGTGTGGTGTGTGAAGTCCCAACATTGCCCAAAGATCGGTAATAATGAGCTCCAAGCTCGCACTGATAGGGTGAAAACTGGCGACCGCGAGCAAGCTCGCGTGGACAAGAACATGGGTGAATAACACACATACTGGTCAAGAGCACATAGTGAATATATTGCCGCTTAGATGAAGGGATCACATGCACATTCCTTCGGATGGGTTCCCGTGCACGCAGCTGCATTGTGTGTGTGTGTGTTTGTGTGTGGGTGTGTATACCTGTATGTGTGTGTGTGTAGGCGTTTGTTACCTCAGACAAGTTACCAATAGTCACCCAGCTGTCAACATTTACCCCTACATCAGTCACCAGTCACCCAGCAGTCACCACATCACATAAAGTCAACTATCCCGTGAGCATACAGTGAATGTAGCGCCTTTCACACACACACACCACACACACACACACACACACACACACACACACACACACACACACACACACACACACACACACACACACACACACACACACACACACACACACACACACACACACACATGCGTATTATGCGTGTGCCCTCATAGAGAAATCACGCCTATATGTAGACCTTATCCTAAGATAGATAATATAGACACACCTTATAGTAGACATCCACTACTGTTTACTTTTTCATTGTCTTTGGACACAGATAAATGCCTTTCTCGCATCGATGCGTTCTCGGTGACCCGAGTTCGATCCCCGACGAAAACTTAAACCTTTCTGTGCCGTCGAGTGGCCTAAGAACACCCACATGTACGGCCCATTAACTCTACCTTCGATTGCGAGTGCATCAGAGGACACAGGGGGGCGGCATGAGCCTCTAATCACAGGCGTCACTATAAAAATCCTGCTTGCGCCACCACGGGCGAGGGCCAGCCATCACAGCCCTCAAGTGAACCTCCATAGTCTACCATCCGAGCCCTGGGTCACCACTGCCTACAGGCGCTATAGACATAGATGTAAAAAAAAAAAAAAAAAAAAAAAAAAAAGGAAGGAGACTCCCAGTATAGGAAATATATAAATTATGTACTCAGATGTGAAGCAATGAACTTGGGTTTTCTGCATCGTATCCTCTACTATATATATTCTTCTTCCAGGTTGGTCCTCCACTCACACGGCCCTTCTAGACAAGGTAGAGTCAAAAGCTTTTATTTTCACTAGCCCCCTTTCAGTAATATATCTTAAGTTTCTCACAGTTTGCTCATAGTTGAGTCTAATGTTATTTCCACCTGTATTTCCATGTCTATCGTCTTGTTGAGTCTGCTACATGCATTATCCTCCATCCCATGTGTCATATGCTTACCTTAAACCCTATTAGATTCGTATGGAAAAATGCTTCATTAGATATATACTTCTTCATGCTATTCCTTGGTAATGTCTGGAATGGTCTGCCTCAACTGGTCATTTTCTCTTTTTGCTGTGATGAAGCAAGCGCGGTGGTCAGTAGTAACTATTCCCTCTACATAAAGTTATGCGACACGTTCATATATGTTTTTTTGATTATTGCTTTTTCTTATCTGATAATTATCCTGGGTAGTCTTAATAGGTTTGACCATTAAAGTCATATATAATTAACAATATTTTTCAGGCAACTCTTCGTTGAGAAAGTTTGTCTTGTGATCTGAAAGTGTATTTTCTATATATTTGTGCCTATAGCGCCTGTAGGCAGTGACCTCCAGGGTTCAGATGGTAGGCCCTGGAGGTTCACTTTAGGGCTGTGATGGATGGCCCTCGCCCGTAGTGGCGCAGGCAGGATTTTTATAGTGACGCCTATGATTAGAAGCTTATACCCCCCCCCCCCTTCCCCCCCCCCCCACCCTGTGTCCTCCGATGCACTCGCAATCGAAGGTAGAGTTAATGGGCAGAATGTGGGTCTTCTTAGGCTACTCGACAGTGCTGAAAAAAATTAAGTGGATTTTGGTTCTCATCGGTGATCGAACTTCAATGAGAACGCCACTTGGAAACACTGACCACCTTGCTACCATTCAGCATTCCCTCTTAAGTCTTAAGGATACGACTTCCCTCTGTATCCTCATGTTCGTTTTTTTGGTAGTGACTTACCTTTTCCTACTATTTTCTTTTCCATTTGAGGTCTTCCAGGTGTGTTAGGTCAAGCGAGCCACGGTTGATTTAGGACAGGTCAGCTAATTTCAAGCCGATACACGTCATTACACTTCTCACTATCGCCACTCACTCACCGAGCCTTACCATTCATATAATCATCCTTAGCATAAAGTCGGTATTCTGAAGTCACTCCAATATTTAGTTTCTGGGTCGAGCACCCTTTCTACTTTCCTCCCCCACCGGACACACTTCGCTGATCAAATGCAGTAAAGTTCACGAACCGATCTAATCGCTTCTTGACTCGTGTCTCGGTAAAAAAAAAAACAGATTTCCCACCCATGAACGAAGCTGATCTTTGGACAGGTGTGCAAGGAACAGGTGTGTGGAGTCCGTAGACGTGTGTTTATTGTTTTGACATGTTCGCTTGAAATTTAAAGCGAAGAGGAGAGAGAGGTGAGGAAAATCACCTAACTTGCTCTCTTTCTTGCTCATTAAGTATAATGAAAGGAAGTGTGATGGTGCAACTCAGGCAGTAAGAGAATGGAAGGAACTAGGTGTCTTAACTGTTATCTCATTATCTAAGTAAGAAGGATGTATGTGTGTGTGTGCACAAACACACATGCGCACAGTTTCGTTTGTTCATAAGCACATAAAATACTTCAAAAGGGAGGGTGAATAATGTATAAGTTATAAATGAGCATATCATATGATCTATCCCGTGTCTTCAGAACACGCATCAGCTGTGCGTCACTGGTCCGAGAGATTCAGAATTCCAAACCCCAAATAAATATTCGATCATCATTCTACAGTCCTTAATCTCATCATGAATGTCAAGAGAAAGGAAGAGAAAGGATGGACATTTAAATTTTTTTTATCAGATTTTCACGAGAGAGAGAGAGAGAGAGAGAGAGAGAGAGAGAGAGAGAGAGAGAGAGAGAGAGAGAGAGAGAGAGAGAGAGAGAGAGAGAGAGAGAGAGAGAGAGAGAGAGAGAGAGAGAGAGAGAGAGAGAGAGAGAGAGAGAGAGAGAGAGAGAGAATAAGAGAGAGAGAGAGAGTGTATGCCATGGGTGGATGAGTCTCCGTTACCCTCTCTGGCATTCACACAAAACCACACTAGGCTGACTCGTTGAAAAGGTGATGAAGTCTATTTAAGAAAAATGTGTTCAGACGCTTGACTCGCTTCCCCAATTATCTGAGCTATCAAACATTACCTTAGTTACCTTTCTGCCTCCTCCTCTACGAGTTTCCCTTATTTCAATCGTCTGCGGGAGTTAAATAATCATGTAGTGGTGTCAAAAACGAAAAGGTTAGTATACATGTCTTAAGAAATTATATGTATGTCAAAATATTTACTTGACTTGATGAAAGAATATCATCAAATGCATATACAATGATGAAGCAAAAAGTCTAC
>JACEEZ010005876.1:20000-25000 GCA_016584305.1 Chionoecetes opilio
CCCACTATTTGGCCACCGTCCAGTCCAGTAGCTTTGTTTACCTGTGTTTGTATAGGACATGTGAGACAGCTTGACCAGAGACATATAAATGAGAAAAGTAAGGGATGGAAGTCACAGCATCAGATTGCCAACAAAATTTCAACTGGTTGCCTTTTAAGTACACTTTTCTTGCGTTATCTCCGGTACAAGTTCATTAAATACATATTAATGCTGAGTCGCAGTTTTTTATTTTGTTATGAAACATGCTGCAGTTTTAGTCTAGTCGCCATCAGTAGTTAGGTATATGATTGATGTTTACTGTTGTCAGTCCGACCCACATAACAAACAGAACAAAGCCAGTTACCCATGCTATGGAAACGAGCTTGCTATAGACGAAAAATAATATTCATTCGCTCCATCACTTCTGCAAACGTTTATCCATGCTCTTCAGGTGTATACACCTGCTTCCATTATTAATACACGAACAAGTATACATGCGGCACAAGTTAATATCTGGCTACATTCTTTCATTTAGTGCCGTTAGCTTTATATAACCTCCCGTTGCTGTTTCTACCCTATCACTCCTTTCGTTCCAAAGAACTCCATATATGACCTTAAGAAATAATATACAGTGTCCACCATTATATTACACCTTTGCCTTTAATCTTCTTTTATCTTTTAATGTTGATATTGATGCGTCTTCTTCCTTAACCTCAAGCTTATTGTACTATAAGGTGAACCAATTTACTATGATACGGTTTACGAGCAGTTAATGAATGGTATAAGAGGTGTTCGCATTAGTAACCCAATGCCATGGTACTGTACATCAGTCCCCGGGAATGTGCTGTAAGGGGTTCTTTTATAACCTATATTATCATGTAGGTGAGAGGGAGATCGGGGCAGGGTGACTATATAGGTGTCGAGGGTAACAAATAGCCCGTTTAGAAAAAATATTAGCGGCTCTTACACTAACTTGTTTAAACTGTCCACCTATAAACCTCCCCCTTATGGATTAGCGGCCCAGGCACCCCATACAGTGCTGTCTCACTGCTATAAATACGTTATAACAGGTATTTCGCTGTAAAATAGGAGTAGTTATCTGATCATTTCTTTATTGTGGTGTTCAGCTCTGTTATCAGTGACTCCTCTTATTGTGATCCAGCTATCTAACAATAACTACTTAAGATACCCAGTTTATCTCTTATACTGTTCTACCGGTAATCTATGACTTTATACCTGTTCTTTCTCACTTCGTCTGCATACTGCGTGTCATATACGTACTTAGTCAACGCTATATGTAAGCTGTCACTATGTTAGCTGTATTATATTATTCATCCATGTGTGAGTTTCTATCCACTCACATGGACTTTCCACATTTATTTACGTTTACCTGTGTACTATTATCTTGGTGATCAAAACAAACACACCACCATCATGAAGAGACTCTTAAGTGTCATTGTTCACCGTGTGTGAATCTTTTTTTATTTGTAACTTTCCAGCCTCTAAAACGCATTTTCCTTGTTTCTTCCTGCTGGTGGTCCTCTATCACTGCCACGCCTACTGCCGGCCGACCCCGGAGAGGTCACCGAACAAAGGAACAGATAAAGTCGTATGTTTGGGCCCGGGGGATAAAAAATGGTATGAGAGTTACTTTTTATGGACAGGTGGTCACTTGCGCCCCGCCACCTCATTTAAAATCCTCTACATATATGTTAATGCTTACCTGACTCTGTATATCCTTTAAACAATAGTACGATGCTGCCGTCCCAGTGTGACCTAGAAACTTTGCCTACTTGTCGTATCTAATATCCCTGATGTGTGGGGGAATGGAGGACCTTCTATCTATCTATAATAATATAAGCGAAAGTGTGTCTGTCTGTCTGTCTGTCTGTCTGTGTGTGTGTGTGGTATAGGTTCCGCCCCCCGTGGCGCAAACACCTCATATGGCACATTTTTGGAATCGGGTTGACCAGGGGAAGGTCATAAGCCCACTTATGAGATGATCCGATTATTTTTTTTTTTTTTTTTTTTAGCAGCCTATTAGCGAGAATTGTGCAAACAAAAGTGGGTTGCGAGAATTGAGGAAGCCTTGATGTAGGGTAATGGGTGAGTGAATGGGTGGGGTGATGGGTAATGGGTGTGGGGTGATGGGTGAGTGAATGGGTGGGGGGTGATGGGTTGGGGGTGATGGGTGATGGGTGAGGGAATAGGTGTGTGGTGATGGGTAATGGGTGAGTGAATGGCTGTGTGGTGATGGGTAATGGGTGAGTAAATGGGTGGGGGGTGATGGGTAATGGGTGAGTGAATGGGGGGGGGTGATGGGTAATGGGTGAGTGAATGGGTGGGGGGAATACATACATTTCTACATCCATGATTTCAGGAAAGTTAGAAGGGGCTATCTGGAGAGTCCATGTTTGGTGGGCCGAAGGCCCACCAAACACAGGTGGTGGGCCGAAGGCCCACCAATAGCCCTCCGCAGGAGCTAGCCAAAAAGTCCGCCCGGAGGGCGGCTTTGCGGCTAGTTACATTATAAAAGACACTCATCTCTCTGGACTTAACCTTAATTGCTTTCCATTACTACTGTGGCTTTGTGATCCCTTCTCTTTTTTTTTCGAAAAGACATGGAGGCGGTGGCCTCCATGTCTTTATCTGTGATTCTCTAATCTTCGTGAACTCTGGCCCTTCGTCGTAACTCAACACCCAGATACAAGACGCATCTTCCCTTAACTACTGCAGAAGTTTCTTTAGTTTTTTTTACTCTGCGTTCGTCTTACGATTCACAGCAATATAATTGTACTTTTTTTGTGTGTAACGTTCTTCCCCTGTTTATTTTTGCTTTCGTCTATCTGTCTTTCCATGTATATGTCTGTTTTCTTGTATATGTATCTGTCGTCCTGCCTGCTTGTCTGTCCGTAAATCTGTCGACAATTCTATATTTTGTGTGTATTTGTTGCCTTTTTGTTTGTGTTTTTGTGTATTTTGTTTTGACTCTTTCTCTTTCATTTTTTATCCTGCTCTTTCCTTCTCTCTCTCTCCTCTCTCTCTCTCTCTATCTTTCTGGCACACACACACACACACACACACACACACACACACACACACACACACACACACACACACACACACACACACACACACACACACCACACACACACACACACACACACACACACACACACACACACACACACACACACACACACACACACAGGCGCAAACACACACACACACACACACACACACACACACACACACACAGGCGCAAAAAACACACACACACACACACACACACACACACACACACACACAGGCGCAAAACACACACACACACACACACACACACACACATACACACATATACACAAAAACACACAAACATCTAACACCCCTCCCCCAAACACACATTTTCGGTTTGGAAAAGTTGTAGTTTTTAAAGTGTATTCGAAAAACGAGTTCAGTATATCGTCTCCTACACAATAAAGACGGGGATATAAACGACTTTAGTTTGTGTTCTAAAGGCTCTCGCAGCCTCCTTACTCCCACGTTCCTCCCACCTTTCCTAAAGTTCCAATGTCCCCCTCTGCTGTTCTGTACATCAGCGGGTCATGTGCATCCACCTCTGACTGACTTCCCTTTACTTCCTTGTTGGACACGACACGCAACACACACAAATACATGACTTGCAAAGGTGTATCCCCAAGTGACCCCAAATGCTAACACACTTGCAACCCACCCAATACCCGAACTTTCAATTGATCAGCTAAAGCTTTCAGCGCCGTTGACGTTGCGGCGACGGTAATTCTCGCCTCCACCAAACAGGTTTCCCCTCACCTTGGATTTCATGGACGGGTCAGAACTCAGAAGAGAGGTCAGGCCAGCGCAGGAACCACATGGAATATCCAGATGTGAGGTGCTACATGGTCGAATTGAAACAGAGCAAACAACCTCATGAATATTCGTGTTAAACGGTTCATCACCCTCGCCCTTCAAAGGAGAGAAAAAAACATGTGTTCTCCATCCACGAAGCGACGATCCATTTTCCGCCACAATGCTGACCAATCAGACTTAATCCGCCGATAAATAATGTCCTTGTATCAATTGTGACCCCTATATGTATACACTACGCGTCCTTCCCTATATGGCGCATTTAATAAATGAATGTCTTGATGTCATTACCAAGGAAAGCGAATCATAATGCGAGGTAACAGTTGGCCCCTGATTAGACGTGTCCAGGTAGCACTATATAGGGTTCGTAGAAGACCCATAAAGGAGAGGTAGTCATATATAGAGAGTTACTGGATATAGATATCGCGGTCTTAGATCTAACTTTCTCTCAGTTGAACATCATCTCTCCTCCTCTAAACCTCATCTTCTTTTCCTCACCGAAACCCAGTTGTCTGTGAGCACTGACAGCAGACCTTTTTCTGTCTCCTCTTACTGTCTCTATTCTCATTTTCAATCCAAAGCTGGGTGTTGCGTATATGTGCGCAATGACATCACTTGCTCTCGTGCCCACGGCCTTGAATCTTCCGAATTTTCTACCATCTGGCTTCGACTTCAATGTCACTCGCTTACTAAATTTATCTGTGCTGTATATCTCTCACCTAACTCCTCTGACTATGTAAAATTCTTCGACTATTTAACATAAAAAGTGGAGCACATCTCATCTCATTTTCCTTTAGCAGAAATTTCCATTCTTGGGGACTTCAATGTTCACCACCAGCTTTGGCTATCATCTTCTTTCACTGACACACCTGGTGAACAAGCCTACAACTTTTCTATCCTCCAAGACCTAGAGCAGCTGGTGCAGCACCCTACCCGTATTCCTGACCGCCTTGGAGACACGCCCAACATTCTTGATCTTTTCCTAACTACTAACCCTTCTGCTTACTCTGTGAAACTATTCTCTCCGTTGGGTTCCTCCGATCACAACCTTATTTCTGTAACCTGTCCTATCGCTCCGGTAACGCCTCGGGACCCACCTAATCGGAGGTGCTTCTGGCACTTCAACTCAGCTAAGT
>JACEEZ010005876.1:30000-52500 GCA_016584305.1 Chionoecetes opilio
CACAAAATGTTTCCGGGCCCCCTTTAAACCAACTGAGCCAAAAGGGGACGGAGTGTGGGGTTTTGTGTGTGTGTGTGTGTGTGTGGGGGTGGTCCCGCGTGTTTTCGTCCCGGTGCGGGGCGTGGGGTGCGTGGGGGGGGGGGGGGGGTTGCGTGCGGGCGTGCGTGCGTGCGTGCGTGCGTCCCGGTGGGGTGCGTGCTTTGGGGGGGGGGGGGGTTTTGTTACCCAACTATAGAAGAAAAAAAATTTTGAAAACATAATATTACAGCCCTTTTCCATCAATCACCCCTCTTTTTAAAATTCGATTTTTAACTTTAACATTTTAGACATTTTAAAAAAAAACAAAATTTTAGATTTGGTACTCGAATATTTTTTTTGTTATAACAATTTTTCCCCTAATAAATAAAACTTTCTCAAATTTTTTTAAACGTAACTCAGTAATTTTCATTTACACACCTTTAATAATGCTGCTGAATCCTTCTATAAACCGTATCTGAATGTCGTCAATTATTGTTTTCTTTTCACTATAACAATCAAAATTACTAAGGGGCGCGCGGTTTTATCAGCTTTGTCACAGTAAACCCGGGACCTAAAGGGACGTATTTTTTCATCAAGGGGGAGGTTTTACAAAAGTTTTAAACATGGGAATAACGACCCGGGAGACTTTAATTGGTCCAAAACCGGGGGTATCTCCCGGCACTCCCATACTACTAACTATAAACAAACTTGTAAAAACATTTGGAAAGGGAAAACCACGGCCCCAAAAAGGGATAGGAACATAGAATTTTTTCTAGTGCAGAATGTAGGATATAAAAAATCTAACTCCCAACCCCAAAACACTACCACTAAAAACAATTTGGGGGGGATAGGGGGGAAACTAGATATGAATTCCCCACTATCAAAAAACCCATTTACTTTACAGTGCGCGCCCAAGTCTTTTTTTTTTAAATGTAGTTATTTTTGCTGGCTCCGAAAAACCCCTTTTTCTGGAAACTTGTTCCATCGATAAACGATTTCTAACATTGAAAAAATTTTTTTTACGGAGATGGGTGATGCAACGTTAAACCCGGTTTAGTTTTAAAACCTTATTTCTTTTTGTCATTTTGATTTTGGAAAGCTCGAAAAAGGGTTCCCCTTGATTAAGGAAAATAAATTTCCTTTTAGGATCTTAAATTTTTTTCTATAAAGCCCCCCAGGGTTTCCCTTCGACCCTTTTAAGGAAAACATATTAAGTTTCGGCGGGTTCTCTCTTCATAAAAATGAATTTCGCAGAGAGGGGAATTTTTTTGTTTTTTTCTTTTTTGGGCACTTTTTCCAATTTGGTTTTGATTTTTTAAACGAAACGGGGGCGACCCAGAATTAAACAAATTCAGAATTGAATATTCCAAGTGCGGCCAAAACCAGGGACTGTATAAATTATGCCCTTTACTTGCGGATTTTTTTGTTAAAGGGCCTTCTTTTAAATAAGCCCAACATCATATTTCCCTTTTTTAAACTGGCAGCTAGGAAATGGGGGGACGGGTTTTTTCAATCATTACTGATGATGACGGCCCAAAATCCTTTTTTTTTTGCTCTATTTCCCAGTTTCCCGTTTTATTTTGCATTTGTATTATTTTGAGGTTTGGGTTGCCAAATATGCATTATTTTAAACTTTTATGGGAAATTTTGGTTTTTAATGGGCCTTTTATCCTCCAATCTGATAGTTTGTCGAGATCACTTTGTATGAGTTCGAAATTTTTTTTCTCTAGAAATTTTTTAATGTTTAAAAAACCCGCCAAATTTTGGGGTGTCACCCTGAAAATTTCGATATTTAGAACAAGCCCCGCATTTCCCAATCGTTTGATATATATCAAAAAAGAGTAGGACCCATGACCGACCCCTGAGGCACCCACTATAACACAAACCCAATCAGATGCCCCCTTTTATTACTACCCTTTTTTTCGATTTGAAAGCCAATCGCCAATGCATGAACAAATTTTGCTCTCCTAACCATTTCCCTTAGTTTGATAAAACCCCTTTTAAATGGGAACTGAAATCAAAAGGTTTTCCTGAAAACCCAAGGTATTTTAAACCCCGAGGGAATTTTAGCGCCCCTTTTTTTGAATAAATGACATTAAAAAAATCGAGTAATTTTTTAAGCTGATTTTTTATTTGGGGAAACCCCATGGGGGGGATTTTAAAGTATTAGTTTTTTTTCCCACCCGAAAAAAGACACTTATTTTACCCCCAAATTTTTTTCTCAAATATTTTTAATAATCCCCGGAACGTTAGACAAATTTGGGGGCGAAAATTACTTGCTAGGCTCTTATTTCCCTTTCTTGAATATGGGTGTCAAAATTAGCTAATTTCCCCCATACTGGGAACTTTTTTGCCCCATTAGCGATTTTTGAGAAAAAATTTTTAAATGGGGGAAAGTTGACTTTACATTCGCGAAAGAAATCGCGGCAAAATTTTTTCGCCCAAACCCCCAAAACCGGTTTTTGGCTGGCTCGATTTTCCTGAAAATATTTTTTGATATTTCGTCTACTGTTACCCTCTCCTATTTCCAATCAAATCCTTTCGAGTCCCGAAATACAGGGTTTACTGGTTCTGGTATTGGAGCTTCGTCTTTTTTTAAAAAAAACCGGGCTTAAAGTTTCTTTTGAGAAACGAATCCCCGGGCCCCTTTTTATTTTTTTCCAAAAGATTTATTTTTATCTTTCATTTCCCCAATTTTGGGTTTTGGACTTTTTTTTCTTACTTCGAACGTTTGAAAAAAACCCTTTTTTGGGGGTTTGTTTTGGATTCCTTTGCAATTTTTTTTTTCCCATACCCCGGCGTTTTTTTTGGGTTTTTATTAATCCTTTGAAAACGACGTTTTTACGTATTTTTTTCTTTTTTAAAATTTCCGCAGCCCCCCTTTTTAAATTCGCTTAAAAAATTTTTTAATACGCTCGTCGTTTTTACTGCCAATGTTTTATTGAATCCCCTTAGTCCCCAAACGGGGGTTTTTTTTTATGTTATTTAAAACGTTTCCTTATCATGGGAACATTTTTTTTCAACCATCGATTGGAGTTTTTTTTTGTGAAAAAATTTAAACCTAGGTTTTGGGGGCGTTTTTTTACCGTTTAGTAGGTAAAACCCAATAAACTTCGCTTAGAAAACCCGCTGACCCTTCGTAAAATTTTCCTTTTATTTAAAATTTTAAAGGGAACTAATAAACCTTTTTTCTGTGAGTCCTACTTGAAATTTTTATCCCGGGCATCTGATTAACCTGTGTTAACTGTTTGCCAAACTTCCCCCTATATCGCAGTAATCAATCAGATCAGTGCCCGGTAGTAAAAACTAGATCTGGGAAAATACTATTATCCCTTGTAGGCCTCACGGACCACCTGTTTTAAATATACTTCGTTTACCATTAAAGAAATCGTGTACCTTCTCAAATCAGAAAAAATTATTTTTCCCAGTTTATACGAGGTGGTTTAAAAGTCTCCACATATAATTTTTGGTCTTTTATTATTGTTGATAACTGATTTTTTCCCGGGGGTCTTAAGGAGGCCATAAATTTTCCCGCTTTAGTTTTGGGGAAGGCGAATTTTGGGTCCCCAATGTTAGAAACTTACCGTTTTGGGGTTTAAATCTTTGCGTAACTGAGCCCATAGTAAATCTTTATTTACTTTATCGATTTCAAATTTGGCTTGCAAATTTTTTTTTTAAAAATGTAAAAATGCCCCAAACCTCCCCCGGGCCCTTTTTGCTTTACAAACACTTTGGGAATTTCCTTATGCCTGGAAGGGGCTTTTTCACCTAAAATTTTTTATTTTTTGTTTCCCCCCACTCCCCAGTGATACAAAACCGATATCTGTGGGGTTTTGGGGCAACAACTTATGCTATTATTTTCTTTTACGTTTTAAAAATAATTCTTCTGGCTTTTGGGTATATCGAAATTTTTAATTTCTTTAATAGTTTTGGAAACCCTTTGCGTGGGGTTTTACCGGGGGGGGTTGGCCCCGGGGTCCACTTTACCGGGGGGCGCTTAAATTAAGTTACTTTGATTGTTTTGGGGAAAAGGGAAAGGGATCCCTTTGGGCTGGGGGGTAAAAAAGGGGGTTTTTAAGGTGATGCTGTTTACTGCGTCCCCCTCGTCTTTTTTTTAAATCTGTAAGAAAAAATTTTATCATTTGGGCGGGACGTCCTAAATCGTGAAATGTGCCAAGGGGGCTGGGGTTAAAGTCCGTCACCCCCAAAAACGGGAGGGAACCTCAACCAGGATGGGGTTTCCTCGTAGAAATTACCCCCAAAAAAGGGTTTGGCGAATTTCACTTTTTCCCCCTGTCCCAAGGGGCCCCTTTAGCCGATTTTTTGGGGGGGGGAACGTTTTAAATCGTAAAAGCGGGGGCCCAACACCTATTTTGGGGGGAAAATTCCTAAAATTAAGGGATAAAAATTTTTTTTTGGTCTTAAATTTCCGGATCAACTTCCTGTACTTTTTCCCAGTATTTTTCGGGACCGCTACTGAAACCACTCTTTGGGGTTTCCTGCATAAAATGATATGAGAGTTTTTATCGTTTGTGTTCTTGGTGACGCCCCTGCCTGCTGAAAGGGATGTCTTTCGATTCTGGCCCCGGGTAAACAAAAGCGCTTCCTTTTTCCTTTAACCCTACCAAAAAACCCTCCACCAGCGGGCCCCCCGGAAAATTGAGCCCCCCCGGTAAATCTTTTCTCGTGTACGCCCTTTTTTTTCCCATTTCACCCAAGAACTAAAATTTTGTTAAAGGTTTTTGATCGTTAAGGGCCCCTTAACTGCTGTTGATCGTCGCGACCCCTCGCCTTTAACTGGAACGAAGGGAGCGGGGTTGAAGGAGAAACGAAGGAGCGGGGGGGGGCAGGGGGAGGTGGTGTAAGGCCCCTGGGGAAAGGGGGAGGGGGGGAAAAGAGGGGGAGGGGGGGTAAAAAGGGGGTAGGAAGGCGGGGGAGAGGAGGAGGGGGGGAAAAAGGAGGGGAGGGAGGAGGGAGGAGGAGGAGGGGGGAGGGAGGGGGAAAGGTGGGGGGGGGAAGGGGGAGGGCCCGGGGGGAAAAGGAAAGAGGGGGGGAGGGGGAGGGGGGGAAGGAGGGAAGAGAAGGAGGGTGGGGGGGGGCAGGGGGGGGGGGGGGGGGGAAGGGGGAGGAAGGGGGGGAGGGGGGAGGAGGAAGGAAAAAAAAGGAGGGGGGGCGGAGGAAGAGGGGGGCGGGGGAAGAAAAGGCGGAGGAGAGGGGGAAAGGGGGGAGGAGGAGGAAAGGGGGGGAGGAGGGGGAAAAGGGGGGAGGAGGAGGAGGAGGAGGGGGAGGAAGGGGGAATGAGGGGGAGGGGGGGAAAGGAGGGGGAGGAATAAAAAGGAATCAAAGGAAAACAAACAGCAACAAAACCAAAGGGTTTCCTTTTCAAAAACTTTTTTGGCCTTTAAAAACATACTACCAAACTAGATAAAAAGAGAAAAAAGGTGGGAAAAAAAAAAAAAAAAAAGTAAAGGCTCCCCCTCACCCACCCCATCCCTCCCACCGAACTGGCCAAAAGAAGTGAAAACCCCAAGGGCAAAAATTAGAAAAACTGAAAGGGAAATTTTGGTGAGGAAAGTTAAAAGCTGTAATCTATGGGCAAAAACTACTACTAGTTTTTGGGGTAGGTTTGGGTGCTTGATAATAGTTTCATGTTATTGTTTTTTTTTTGTAAGGGGGTGTGAACACAGTGTGGAGGTTAAAGGGTGGTGGGGGGCACCCTTGCCTGGCCCTTTTTTTGGGAGGCAGCAGTCAACCCCGGGGCCCAGCTCCGTTCAACCCTTTTTCCCGGATTGGAAAATTTCCATGTGGGGAGGGCCGTACACTTAAATGCCTCCTGCAGCAGTGACCCCTGGTCCCTTTAAATCCCGATGGGGTCCCCTAACTGTCAGGACCCTAAACTGAACCACACCCCGGGTACAGGTCGAGATATTATTTTTTTAACCTTTTTAACTGGGGGGGCTATCTGTGGTTTTTTTTTTTTGTTTTTTTTGAGGTCTATGTAGTGTTTGGTATGGGCTCAGTGGGGGAAGTTCAGGGGTGGTGGGGCGCCTTGCTGGCGCTTTTTTGGGGGAGGCACAGTAAAACCCGGGGCCCCAGCCCCTTTAAAAAACCCAAATTTGGGGTTAGTGCATTTTCCCAAGTGGGAAAACCGCCCGGTGCACTTTCAAGGGGCCCCCTTTGCAGCAGTGCCCCCTGGTATATAAACCCCAAAATGGTGGTCACTAACTGACAGGGCCCTTATTAAACCACCCCCGTCACAGGTCCAAAGTTGTGTATTGCCCGGGTTTCCCCGGGGGGGGCTGTCTGAGACGTGGGGGGAAAGGGGTTGTGTAAAAACGCGACTCGCAATCTTTTTTACGCAATGGAGTAATTTTTCAGGGCCCGCAGATAAATTTATTATTCCGAAAAAAACAGTGAAAAACCGGGGTTTTGATATGAAATTTTTATCGCGGCGATTTTTTAAATAAATTTCAAATTGTTTTTTGATTTTTACTACGTCTGCGGCAGCCCATTCCATACTTTTTCCCAACAGGGTTTTTTTGTGAAAAAAAGTATTTTGCTTCGTTCGTTAAAAACCTTTCCCTGTTTTTTTTTAAATCCGTTGTTTCAGTTAAAGCTTAAAACCGGGCCCAAAGCGTGAAAAGTTTTTTCCTGGGATACGTTCAAAATCCTTTAAAGGGAATTTTAAAATACTTCAGAGGTCACCTCTTATCCTTCGTTTTTTTTGTGGGAAAAATTAAGTTCTTTGAGCCGTTTTTTTTCCCGTACTTTTTATTTCGAAATCTGGGTATCTTTTTGGGTTATTTCTGCGCTGTATTTTTTCCAGTTTATCTATGTCCTTTTTATAAAAAAGGTTTGCCCAAACTCCCACACAGTTTTCTAGAGGGGGGCGAACGGGGCATTTTAAAAAAGAGTGGTTAATTTTTCCCCAAGATTTGAAACTAAAATTTTTTCGTCCAAAAAACCCAAACCAAATTTTTTTTGCAGTTTTTACTACCTCTAAAATTTGGTTTTTCGGTTTGAATCTTTTCGAGATTATAACGCCTGAATCTTTTTTTTTATCAACATTGTTATTTGGGAAATCTTTTCATCACGAAAATTTTTAAATGAGGGTTTGTTTTACCGATATGTAGTACATGCATTTGTAAAGGTTAAAAATTCTTTTTCCCATTTTTTTGACCATTCTTTTAGCGTTTTAAGTCTTTTTGTATGAGTTGGCGCTGAAAATTCGTAGGGGCAAATTTTTTTGGTGTTTTTTCGTTTCATCGCAAATTTCGATATCCGGGCATGTGTTTCCCCCTCGTAAATGTCTTTATGTATATTAAAAACGGGAAAATGGGTTTCCAAAGAACTGTCCTTGGGGAAACCCCCACTTTTTACACGGGTCCATTCAGAAGAATTTCCATTTATTCCCACCCTTTTTTTACGATTTGAAAAGCCATTTTTTCTATCCTTTGAAAGAGGGGGCCTGTTTTTATACCTGATTTTTTCCTTTGCTAATAGACGCTTATGGGGAAACCTTTTTTCAAAACCGTTTTTTGGGGAAAATCGGGGTAAACTACGCCCTACTGCCCTCGTGTTGTCGTACATTTTGAATACACATTGTAAAAATCAAGTAAGTTTGGGGGCATGAGCTTTTTATTTTTTTAAAACCCCATGCGGGCGATTTCTTTGATTATTCTTTTCCCCTTTTTAAAAACTTAACGTTTTTTGTCTTTTAAATGATGGATTCCTTAATTTTCCCCAGCAACTGATTTTAAAAAACTGTTTTGGGCGATATTTTCCCCCCGGGTTTGCGATTTTCTTCCTTTTAAAAAATTTTGGGTGTGACTTTTGCCAGTTTCCATTCGAAACGGTACTTTTCCCCGGTGATTAAAGACTTTTTAAATAAAGGGAAAGGGGTTTTAACTTTTTCCCGTTGTTTTTGGCTTTTTTTAATATGCGGGCAAATTTTTTATCAGGCCCAGGGGGCTTTTTTTTCTTAAATTTTTATTTTATCGCGAGAAAAATGTCCTTTTAACTAAAAGGGTTTAAATTTAGCTAGAAAGAAACCTTTTTTTCGGGGTTTTTCGGGAGGGGTTTGTTTTTGCGTTTTTTCCCCACTGTAAAGGGACTGATGAAAAAAAGTTATTTAGAGTATCCGCCAAAAGATATTTTTAAATTTTCTGTGTTTTTTCGCCATTTTCCCTTTTAAAAACGGTCCTATGGTTGAGGGTCATTACTTTTTTTTCCTTTTAACATATCTGTAGAATTCTTTAGGGTTTGATTTGCTCATTTCGGAAATACGACTTAAAAATTTTTTTTGCTCTGCTTAAGGGAATTTTTTTTTTCGTATTTCGTCAAATTTTCTGTCTGTTTCGCGTTTGTCGCCCAAAAATTTTGGGTGTTTCTATGGGGTTTTTCCCATATGCACCCCTTTTTAGGTGCAAAGGCTCCCCTTTTATTTCGGGGGTTTCCACCATTTGGGTTTAAATTTTTTGGGAAAAAAATCGCCTATTTCCGCATCGGTATTGGGATTTTTTTTGCTAATTTAAAAGCTTACCGGGGAATTCCCCATCCCACCATCTACATTTAGGGTCGTTACTTTCTAAAGTAACTTTTCCAACGGTGTTCTTTTAAAGTTTCCCTTTTTAAGTTTTCTGAAGTCTGCCTTTCGAAAATAAAAGAACTTTTTTTTTACTTTCGACTTTGCTTGTTTTAAACTGATGTTAATACTAAAAGAAATCGCCCCGGGGGGTCCCTGCTAAATTAAATTCGGGTCCGACGTTAACGTTTTCTGACAAGATTTTTTTTCCCCGTTGTGAAATAAGATCAAGGAAAATTTTCGCCTCTCGTTGGGTTTATCCCGTTTTTTGGTATAAAGCACTTTCTTTTGGGGATTTGAATAAGAGTGTGCCCCGAATGTATTGTAAGCGAGGGCCCCCACCAAACTAGTAACGGGAATATTAAAAAACCCCCGAATTTCGGGTTTCGTTCTGAAAAACCTAATTTCCAATATTTGTTTTATAGGTTCTTCGTCTATTGTATTTTTTTGGGCTGGGGGCGATAAAAAAGGCCAATTTTCTAAATTTTTTTAGAATGGAAAGAATTTTTGTTGGGAAAAAAAATTAAAATTTCTGTTTTCAGTTTTGTGTTTAGATCTAAAAGGGGATGAAAACCCGGACTTTATTATAATTTAAAAACACCCCCTCCTGCTCTTCCCTAAATCTTTCTGAACCCTTTAAAAAAGTTATAACCCCCGTATCCAAATTCAGCCAAAAAAACTCATTTGTCGTATCTATCCATGGCTCTGAAAAAATTTCCCATTTATGTCGTATTGTTCTAATAAAATAGTTTTCCCCTAAAACTGAAATTTGTTTTTCGTTTTACTACGGGCATTAATAACAAGCTTTTAAAAAATCGGGTGGGTAGTTGGGGCTTTGCGGGAACTAAAATTTTTTTGCTTTTTAAATGAACGAAAACTTATATTGCGGGAACTAGGCCCTTTGGTTTTTTGTCGGAAAACCCCTACCTCCCGGAAATTTTTTTTTTATTTGTTTTTTAGTTACCCACCGTCATTTTGTAGCCTTTTCCCAGTCGTTTCAGAACCACTGAATTTTTAATGAGACCTCGTTTTTGGAAGAGAAACGGTTTTTTATAAAAATGGGCCCATAAGTTTTTTTTTTTCAAACTCCTTTTTCTTTTTCAGAGATTTGCGAGACGATTGTTTTTTTGCCCGAAAGGCCCTTTTTTTGAAGCTGTTTGGGCCCCATTGATCCTCGGAGGGAAAAACCAGATACGAAAATTTTTCTAGATTTTTTTCGTTTTATTTGTTCATCATTCCCTTGGGGATATTTAGTAAAGGGGGGGGCCCTGATTCCCGGTTTTTTTTTACGTCCCCTTTGTTTTCCCCCGTGAATAATATCAGGGTGTTTGAGGGCCCCGGGGGTCCCTTTGTTAAAAAAACGCAGGGTTCTGTTAAAGTTTTCCAGGGACCTCCTGGAATGCAGTGCCTCTTTTTTGGGGTTTTGGGGGTCACGACCACAGAATTTTCCCCTAGCTGATCCCCCGAATGATTTTAGTCCCCGATCAGTTTGAAAGTCCCCTTTTTTACTGAGTTTCGGCCAAAAATTTGAATTTTGTTTTTGGTATTTTAGGGGAAATTTTCTTCTTTTTCCAAATGGCTGTTTTTACGGCCCCGTCTTACAAGTGTGAAAAGGGACAGAGGAGGAGGGGGTTTGGGGGGGGAGGGAGGAGGGGGAAGGAGGGAGGTAGGGGGTGGGGGAAGAGGAGGGGGAGGGGAGGAGGAAGTGGAGGAGCAGGGGGAGGTGGAGGAGGGGGAGGGGGAAAAGGTGGGGGGTAGGAGGGAGGAGGAAGGGGAGGGGGAGAGGGGGAAGAGGAAAGGGGAGGAAACAAACAAGGAAAACAAAAAGGAAAAAACAAACCCGCACCCGACCGAAAAGGGCCTTAAAAAGACTGTTTGCTTTAACCCACAACTTTTAAAAAAACCCAACTAGATAATAAGAGAGAAAAAGGGTAGGGGGAAAAAAGGGGCCCCCCCTCCACCCTCCCTCCAGCCGAACTGGGCCCGGGAAAAAAGTGATACCAAAAAAGCAAAATAGAAAAAATGCCCTGGAATTTTTTGAGGAAAATTGAAAGCTGTAATCTATGGCTAACTCTACTAGTTGGGGGGTAGTTTAGTGCCCCTTATAAAATTGGGCTGTTTTTGTGTGGTTTTTTTAATGGTGTGAACACAGGTGGAAAGGGTTTAAGGGGTGGTGCGGGCCCGCCTTTCCTGGCGCTTTTTTGGGAGGCAGCAGTCAAAACAGGGCCCCCGCTCCGTTTTAAACCACTGCGGGTTGTGTACTTTCCATGTTTGGAACGCCGCCCGTCAATGCCTCCGGGGGCTGCCCCTGGTACCTTAAAACCCGATGGTTTGGGCACTAAATTCCCGGACCCTAACTGAACCACGCCCGTCAAGCGAGAAAATATAAATGGTTAAAACCCTTTTCTCGGGGGTACTTTGTGTGTTTTGAGGTCTAAAGTATGTTGGTGTAGGCTCAGTGTGGAAGTTTTAGGGGGGTGCGGCAGCCTTTCCTGGCGCTTTCTTTGGGGGGCAGCATTTAATCCCGGCCCCGCCCCCGTTTCAAACCCCTGCGGTAGTGGGCCCTTTTTTAAGGGGGGACCCGTGGGACTTCAATGCCCCCCGCAGCAGTGACCCCCGGTATATAAAACCCCTTTTGGGGTCACTAAAAATTGGGGGGCCAAGGGGGCCCCTTTCTGAACCCACAGCCCCTCCAGGCCCAAAAATTGTAGTGTGAACCCTTTACCTTTTGGGGGTGTCCCCGAGACGTGTGGGGGGGGGTTTGGGGTAGACGCGACTCCCCAATCCCTTTTAAAGCAATAGAGTAATTTCAGAGGCCCCCCGGATAATTTTATTTATTCCGAATAACAGTGACAACCCCGGGGTTTGATATAAATATTTATCGAGGCGATTTTTTAAAGATTCTATTGTAATTTTAAATTTTAAATACGTCCGACGGGGAAACCCCTTCCATACCTTTTCAAACACGGTTTTTTTGAAGAAGTACTTTTCTTCGTTTTGTTTTCAAAACCCTTTCCCCGCTTATTTTAAAACCCTTTTTTCTCGTTGGGGCTTTTAAACCCGGGCTAGGGGAAAAAATTTTTTTGGGCCCAAGTTCGGAATCCATTGAAGATTTTTTAAAAACCCTTTGAAAGAGGTTCCCCTCTTATCCTTCGTTTTTTTTTAGTGGGAATAAGTTTAAATTTTTGAGCCGTTTTCGTACGTTTATTTCGCAAACTAGGATCATTTTTGGGTTCTCGCGCTGGGATTTTTTCTAGTTTATTTATGTCCCTTTTTTTAAAAAGGTGACCCGAACTGGGACACAGTATTCCCAGATGGGGGGGAAAAAAGCGAGTTTTAAAAAATGGGGTATTTAAATTTTTCCCGATTTGAAACTGAAAGTTCGTCCAATAAAGCCAACCAATTTTTTGCAGTTTTTTAAATACCACTAAATTTGAAATTTTTCCCGGGTTTTAGATCTTTTTTGAGATTATAACGCCTAAATCTTTTTTTTTTATCAAAACTTTTAGTTGGAAATCGTTTTAACCCCGTAAAAAATTTTTGAGGGTTGTTTTAACCCAATTAAATTAAAATGACATTTTTTCAAAAGGGGGGAAAATCAAATTTTTCCATGTTTTTTACCATTCTGTTAGCGTGTTTAAATCGTTTTGTTTTGAGTTGGGGGCTGGGGGGGGATTTTGTAGGGGGCTATGGTTTTTGATTTTTTGTGTCATCAGCAAATTTTCGATTTTCCTCATGTGATTCCCCCGTCCCTTTTCAAATTTTTTGGGATATTTGGGAAAAGGGTTTGGGCCCAAACTGATCCTTGAGGAACACCACTATTTACACTTGGGTCCAGTCAGAAGAATTTCCATTTAATTTCCACCCCTTTTTTTACGATTTGGCAGCCAGTTTTTTTACCAAAATTTTAAATTGGGCCCGTTTAAAAAACCATGAGGGTTTTTCTTTTTGGGGTAATGGGCGCTTTTTGAGGGAAATTTGTCGAACGCTTTTTTTAAAAACGGGTAAACTACGTCTACTGCCCTCGTGGTTTGGGGGGTACATTTTTTTAATACACTATTGTAAAAAACAAGTAAGTTTTTAGAGGCATGAGCGTTTTTTTCTGAATTTCCCTGGGTGCGAATCTTTTATTTTGTCATTTTTCCCCTTTTAAAAAACTTAACGATTTTTTTCTCTTTTTGAAAGGATTCCATTAATTTTTTCCAAACACTGAAAAGTTAAACTGATTGGGCATAGTTTTTCCGGGGGCGACTTGCTTTTCCTTTTTTTTAAAAATTTGGGGTGACATTTGGGTAGTTTTCCCTTTTTCACGGGAAAATTTCCCTTTATAAAGACTTATTTAAAAAAAAGATGGAAAGTTTTGGGTTTTTTTAAATATTTCGTTCTTTTGCTTCTTTTAATATTCGGGGGCGAAAATTTTTTTCAGGACCAGGGGCTTTGTTTAATTTTCAAATTTTTTTATCGCGAGCAAAATGTCACATTCCCGAAAGGTTTTTAAAGAGCTGAGGCAAGTACCTTTTGTTCTGGGTTTTCGGGATGGGGGGATTTTGCGTGTTTTCCCTGTGAAGACTGATGAAAAAAGTTTTTTAGAGTATCCGCCATAGATACTTCCCTTTTTTTGTGTGTTCGCCATTTTTTCCCTTTCCAACGGGCCCCATGGGTTGACGTCCCCCCCCCCCTTACTTTTTTCCCCTTTTTAAAATATCTGTAGAAATTTTTTTAGGGTTTTTATTTTGCTATTTCGGCAATACGTATTCAAATTTTTCTTTCTTTTGCTTTTAAAGAATTTTTTTTTTGTATTTTTGTTAATTCTGTCGTGATCGAGGGGGAAAAAGAAGAGGAAGAGGGGGAAGGGGGGGGGGGAAGAGGGGGAGGAAGGAAGAAAAAGGGGGGGGAGAGGCGGAGGGAGGAGGAGGGGGAGGGGGAGGGAGGGGGAGGAAAAAGGGGGAAAGGGGGGGAGGAGGAGGGGGGAGGAGGAGGAGGGGAGGAGGAAGGAGGAGGGAAAGGGGAAAAAAAGAGGAAAAAGGAAGAGGAAAAGGGGAGGAGGAGGAGGGGAAAGGAGGAGGAGGGGAATTTGACCGCAAAGCTAGGGTGTGTTTTTGAACGGGGACAGTGCTGGGGGTGAGGGAGGCAGACGGGCCCAAAAGGGTGGGGCAGGGGGGGAAAGAGGGAGAAGAAGGGTTTTTTAGAGGGGGGAGGCGGGGGGGAGAGGAAAGGGGGAGGAGGGGGAAAAGGGGGGGAACAAGTGGGAGGGGGGAGAAGGGAGGGAAACCCGCAGGTGGGGACCCTGACATTTGGGAAATTTTTTAAATTTTTTTTAACCCCCTCGTAGCTACGCTTAAGATCCAATTTTTAATCTCTAAGAAACTCTCTCGCGCGTGAATCCTTAGTTTTTGCGACAAAGCTCCTCTGTTAAACGGTTTCAGGTCTACAGGAATTTGGAAAATTTTCAAAGTACTGCTTTGGGGGAAACTACCCTCCCCCCACTTAAAAGGGATTTAGTAAGTTTGCAAGGGGGTTTTGATAAAAGTTTGTAGGGAAAATTTTCCAAAAAAATATGAAATAATGTGTGCCTTTCAGGTATTTGGGGGTGTGTACGTGGCCCGGTATTGGGGGTCCCCCCTTTCGTGTTTTAAAACCAAGGGGGGGGATGGGGGGACGCGAATGGGAAATAGTTAAAGGGAAATTTTAAAGGGTCAAAAAGGGCCTTCCCTTGGGGGAAAACTTTCTCCAAAGGGTGTGTAGGGGGCCCCCACCATGTACCTTTAAAGTCACTCCACCTAAAACGCGAACACAAAAGGCCTCGGATCCTCTCCTTTCCCTTTCCTTTTTTGTATTTTTTCCAAAAATTTTCGTTTTAAAATTTTCAAAGTCCCGTACAAAAGCATTCCTCCTCCTTCCCCCCGGGAAAGTTGTTTAATTTCCCCCGGGGGCCCCTCCTCCCTCCCCTTTTTCCATTTTCTCTCTCTCTCTCCTTTTTCTCTTCCCTCCCTCTCTCTCTCCATCTCTCCTTTTCCTTTTCGGCCTCTTTCCTCTCTTTTCTCTCTCCCCTCCCTCCCCCCTCCCTCTCTCTCTCCCCCCTCTCTCCCTCTCTCCCCTCTCCCCTCCCCCCTCTCCCTCCCCTTTTCCCTCCCCAACTCTCACTCTCACTCTCACCCCCTCTCCTCTCTCTCTTTCTCTCCATTTATTTTCTCTTTTCTCTCTTCCCCTTTTATTTTCCCTTCCCCCTCCTCTCCCCCTCTCCCCCTCCCCCCTCTCTCCCCTCTCTCTTCTTTTTCTCCTCTCTCTCTCTCTCTCTTTTGACATATCACACAATGAGGAATATACACAAAATAAAGGGAAATTAAAAAAACTTTTAATTATAAAATATTTCCAAACAATATTAAATTTGGGTTTCAAATTTACAAAATCACGCGCCCGCGGGGGGCCCCACCCCCACACACACACACACACACCCAACCACAAAACTACACACCCCCACCACACACACACCAAACACACACACCCCACACCAAAACACCCACACACACCAAAACACCCACCACCAAAGCACGCACGCAAACCAAAGGGACGCACGGGCCCCCACCACCCCACAACCCCACACACACACACACACACACACACACAACCCAAAACACAAAAACAACACACCCCACACCCCACACACAACACACACACACACACACACACACACACACACACACACACACACACACACACACACACACACACACACACACACACACACACACACACACACACACACACACACACACACACACACACACAAGGACCCAGTTGAAGGGCTCAATGGAAGGAGGAAGGGAGGGAAAGAGGGAGGGAGGGAGGGAGCTGTTAAATTGTCATTAACTGTTGGTGCGGGATTTAAAACTATAATTACTCATCAGGGAGCTATAAAGTCGGGAAGGTTTGAAACAGGTGTGGCTACTTAGGGGGGGTGGAGCGGGTCTCTAAGAGGAGACTGAGCGAACATTTGTAGACAAGGAAAAGATTTGAGAAATTGATGGGATTGCCTCGCCCCAAGTGCTCGCGAAGTTCATTGCGTGACTGTACCTTGCGGGAAAATAGATGCCACGAATATAATGCACTTAAAACATGTTATTACGTTACTACTACAGCAGGCACAAATAAATTACAAATTTGTACAGAGAACGTGCAAGTTATAAGTAAGTTGTTTGGTTATTTGATAAGCAGCTGAGAGACTGTTAATTATCTATCAATGTGTATCACTGTGGGTATGAGTGTGTGTAAGTTGTTTCCTATATATCGCAGTATTTAATTGAGATGTAAAGTGTGTTATGGACGACGGGAAAAATATCTAAAGAAAAACTTAGTGTGACAAATAACGACGTGATGAAGTAGTAAAATGTGGTTGGATGCGCGGGAGCTGAGTGGTCGCAGGGAGCGAGAGGAATTCACGACCTCACACCAGTAGTGTTTAGAAGTTAATGAAGGAGGAGGAGGAGGAGGAGGAAGGAGGAGGAGGAGAAGCTTGGACCTGAGGCAAGACATTAAGAAATTAACGATTCATTTAATAATGTAATCATAAAAATACCTGATAACTGAGTGTAGTGAAGGCTGCAGGGCACCAGGGGGAAGATGCAGAAAGTGGGAGTTTTTTGTGCTATACTAGAAGATTGGCGGCCATGGATAATTTTCTTCATGATTACCTTCCCCCCTGCGGCATCATCGCTGCTTTCACAACTGCCATAATCACTGTCATAGTATACTACCTCCATAACTATCATAATGCCAACTGTTTGTTATTTGGATGAAAGAGAGAGAGAGAGAGAGAGAGAGAGAGAGAGAGAGAGAGAGAGAGAGAGAGAGAGAGAGAGAGAGAGAGAGAGAGAGAGAGAGAGAGAGAGAGAGAGAGAGAGAGAGAGAGAGAGAGAGAGACGTACCCTACTGTACAATATCGGTGATTATTAGTATTTTTTGTTCGTAAATCTGTATTACTGAGTCAGAAAAAAAAATTATATACATGTCAGTATATTTGTGAGTGTATACTTCAGCATAAATTCACATACATTCTTTATAAGACTCGTACACACGTGAGTCATGAAAAGTGTTATAGTCCCTGGTGTGTGCGAAATTTTTATTCGCAGGTGAACATGTCTCAAGGTGTGGAAAAGGGGTGTGACCGGGCTCAAACCTGTCCCATCAATAATGTGAATGAAAAAATGGGAAAAAGGTAATACAATGCAGGGGAACGCTCGAAGGGGTAGTATGACACATGTTTTATCTTATCTTTACGCTGCCAACTTCCTGGCTAACCCTGTAGACAACGGTGTCCAAAAAAAAGTGTAGCAGAAAGGTGCGAGAAAACTAGTCACGTCCCTCGCCTTGGGCCTCGAACATTCCAAGGCTTCATAAAGAAGACAGAAAGCCTGTGTTGTATTGTTGAGGCGCCGCCAATACTGTCCAACAGGCATTGTGCTGGACTTTTATGTTCCTCAGACGCTAATTCCTACACACCTGACGTGCACTATTAATTTTCCCTTATATAGAACCTAACACTTGAGGTTGGGATGCACCGAAGTAGCTGGAATTACCTGTAATTATCAAATGGACCAGTGCGAAGGTCTTCTCTTTGAATTATATTTTCCAGCAGAATAATGTTATATGTGAGTATTACGGAGGGCGATAAAAGTTTGACATTTTTTAAAGAAAAATATTTCATCAACTTGCCTGAAAGTTTAGTTCCCTAGTGGAGTGGATTAGCGTGTTACTTGTGGCGAGATCCTGCGATGTGTCCCAGATTTGTATCCTGAGGTTAGAGTAGCTAGCAACTGCTACATACATTAGGGGTTTCAGGTTAATGAGCAATATTTTGAAGAATGTTGCTTGTATGTATATGTATGCATGCATGTACATTAGGGTGGAGCGAAAAACACATTTATTTGATAAATGACTCGGAATAGCTGGGAAATTGTGCCAATGTAACCAAATTAAAGTTAAAAATATTTCACGTGTCTAATCCTCTATCTTCAGGTGCCCCAAGTGCTGATAAAATCGAAAATATGTAAAATAAAAATAAATTCTTTAAAAATTGTTAAAATGTTCAAGTTACTCTCATTAGACCGGAATACCAAACATATGCTGCAGAATGACCATAACATGTGCACAAAAAAGTATGAAACCAATATATTAATATTTAGAGCTGTCCCAAACACGAGCTGTCCACCACCACCACCACCACCACCACCACCACCACCACCACCACCACCACCACCACCACCACCACCACCACCACCACCACCACCACCTCCACCACCACCACCACCACCACCACCACCACCACCACCACCACCACCACCACCACCACCACCACCACCACCACCACCACCACCACCACCACCACCACCACCACCTCCACCACCACCACCACCACCACCACCACCACCACCACCACCACCACCACCACCACCACCACCACCACCACCACCACCATAAAATCATTTGTCTGCGGCTATTGTTGTATTTGGAATAGCTGGAGGTAGAGGATACACGCTTGTGGTTGTAAACTTATGCACGCTTGTGGTTGTGGTTTGGGGAGGCGGTAGCAGAGTGGTTAGCGTCTCCGACTGGCGTTCTCGGTGACCCGAGTTCGATCCCCGAAGAAAACCAAAACCCTTATGCACCGTCGAGTGGCCTAAAAACACCCACATGCCCTGCCCATCAACTCTACCTTCGATTGCGAGTGCATCGGAGGACACAGGGGGGCGGCATGAGCCTCTAATCACAGGCGTCACTATAAGAACCCTGCCTGCGCCACCACTGGCGAGGACCAACCATCAGAGCCCTCAAGTGAACCTCCAGGGCCTACCATCCGAGCCCTGGGTCACCACTGCCTACAGGCGCTATAAGCACAAATGTAAAAAAAAAAAAAAAAAAAAAAAAAAAAACCACGATGGACATACTCAACGACCCATCTTGGAGGCATTTTTCAGGGAACCCAAGTTTATTTTGCGTCGATGAATAAAGAAACGGGATTAATAGTGACGGTATGCCGGAGATAATGTATCATGCAGGAATGGAATTGAGAGTTCAGTGAAGAAGGCGAAGGTGTAAACAGAAAACGCTGCAGAGAATGGAGAAGTGAGACAAAAAGGAAAGAGGAGATTATATAGTGATTTGTGGTAGGAAAAATGCTTCGTATGAGAGACGTCGGCGTATAAAATATAGCCGGCAAAATCGAAAACGAGGATGAGCTAGACAAGGGTTGTTTTTTGTTTCGTATTCATTCTCCCTTGTTTTGTGGGATTCAGTTGATTTTCTTGACAACACTGTGATGATGCTGAAGTTTCATGCGAGACATTTTTTTTTCTATTTTCTTTACTCATTGCCAGTCCCCATGCATCAATTATAAAATACAAAAATAAAGGGAGGGTTGGTCAATTTATCTTTAGTACGTAAAATGATGTTTTTGCATCGTGATAGCAGGCCAAGTGTATTGTATTTATGGCTGAATCAAGACTAGTTTTTACAAATGTGATTTCGCCGAATTATTGGATATAAATAATCTCTACCCAGAGAGGAAAAGTGCATGACATTCGTTACGCTGAAACATGCAAATGTGATGATTTTCTGTAGTTTCTCCTTGTTCGCTAATGTTTTACTCCAGCTACTTCAGAATACATGTTTATGCACACGGCTCATAGGCTTAGCAGTATGACGCCATCGTGGTCTCGGTGTTTAGGGTCAGAAAGCCTTCTGAGAGCTAGGAACACCTGCAGTCGCGCGTTACCTGAGACACCGGCAGGCTCTAGAGACAAGACGTTGTTTAGCATTCCGACTTGGATTGACCAACACCATGTTAGTCAAGCACGCACACAAAGTATCGACGCAAAGAAGGCAAGCAAGCAGGCAGGTATACATTCTCCATTTTCTTGCCTTTGAAGCACATGGATTACTGGTATTAAATTGTCTTGCACTCAATCCAGTGAGACTAGGAAACTTTGAAGCCAGTGGAAGTGAATTTCGCTTTTCATGTATGTTTCCTCATTTTATGATTTAAGTCGATGACTGTAAAGAAACTAATTTATGTCATGGTATCTTTAATATGAATGATTGTTTAAAAAAAAAATTTGGAAGATAAATTATATGACATCTTCCTACTGGACGTAAATGCAAACACTCGTGATGGGAAGAAATGTGTTGTATGGGTTCGTAATCTAGGTCTAACTTATGAGTTCTAACCCTGAGTTAGTATGGTGCATAAGACTATTAGCAGTTAACCGCAACACTGATGTGTGGTAAGGGTCATGCCATCAGTTCATGAGGTGCTGGAACACTCGGCGGTGACCTGCAGCGGCGCCTCATTGTTATTGTGAGCGGGTACTTCATCTGGTGAAGACATCATGATAAATAACTGCCGCTCGCTGTCGCTGATGTGTGCGCGCTTCATTGATGTGTAGCTGAACAGTGTGCTGACGGGGCTGTACATTGAGGTGGTGCACTGACCGCCTACCGCACAAAAAGGACTGTAGTGAACTGCCGGCAGAGACGGCAGTGATATCCCAGTTTTTTTCCGCCTTCAGAGGTATGAGCAGCCTTATAAGGTCAAACCTGCGGGACGAGATTCAGCAGAAATATCTTGTATATCTGTGTGTCTAATGGATGTGCGCAAAAAATGTCATAATTATATATATATATATATTTATTTTTTTGATGCTCTGTTCTGGTTCAGTTCTGATAAAAAAAATGCTTTATAGAGTGTGTGGTGGCGGCCTTATAGGGAGGCTGCTCACTCGACGCTTGAGTGCCGCCACTGTACGTACCTCTCTGAAAAGGGTTCTCTGCCCGTAGTGTTGGGAGGAGTAATGGTAATCTTGAGTGTGCCAGGCGCTGCGACAGAGCTACTTGTTTTTGTAATGTAACAAAGCTAACATCCAACACAGAGAGGAAAAATGTCATCCAAATCTATAAAAGGAAGCCCACTGGATGGAAATAAAGGAAAGATGAAAAATTACCAGTTATATGAAGCTGAAATTTGTCATCTGATAATGAGAAACCAATGTTGCGTTGGAAAACCACTGCGGGCTACGGGCTGACGACATTTTAGTTATTGAAAAATCATAAATAGATAAAAAAATGAACTGAATGTTTTTAGGTTTCCTCTCTCAAGGCAGAAAACCTCAGATCTACAAACGAGTTATGTCTTACCATCAAACACAACAACGGCCTGCGTACCTGTGGCTTGCTTCTGCTGCACATAATAAGGTCGTTATCGTGTGGTTACTGGAAACACGGCCAGGCAGATTCCGGATTTTCAGTTGTTTTCCCTGTGATAGCGATGGGAAGCGTGAGAGCCCACTCATCACAATATACAAGAGTTTTCTTTTCTTTTAGACTTGTTTTCTCCCACCTTATGATGGCAGAAGGCCAAACCAATGATGGATGCATTGTTGTAAGCATGCATTAATCTACAAGCCCAAAGTATGTCTTTGCTAAATGGATATCCGGGAGGCTTGCGGCGAGATCACAGGCCACTCAAAAATACTCCTGGCTTTTTTCTCTTGCTGAAGTCTGATCGTTATCGCGGGATGCCTGTTGACCCGAAAATATATATGAGTGTCAGGGATAATGTCACTCGTTCCGAAATATCATAATCGTTAAGGAGCTTTACTTAGACCCGGCGGCCACAGTGCCACCTCATCCTTCTGCAAAGTGCTTGGAAGCGCCGTAACCTCGCATGAAAATCTCGTGTTGGTCAGTTTTACCGAGGGAGAGAGGCGGCACTATACTCTGCTTTAACGTCCTCTCTCCTATGGCGCCGCTGATGATGAGCTCAGAACCGCCATAATTGTACATACCTCTAATTATAGGACTCAGTGACCAGCATAATAATATTCCAGTCACAGTCTGGCGGGGGATACGTGGTCGTTATAGCTTTTAATTATATCTTCAGGTGATCATTTAAGACCTCTGAAGTCCATGGCAGAACTGGTCTATAATTTGGAGAGGCTTAATTACACGCTGGGAGAGAAGACTGTCATCAGAATATTTTCTAATGCTAGGGAAAGATGGTGCAAGTGCAGAACCTCCATCGCACATGCGTGACGGATTCGTCGTTCAAAATTTTTTTTTTTATGTGAACCTCTTATGTACAAAGTCTCTACATATGTTTTCCAAAAAGCTCTACATAAGCCTCCAAAATCCCATAATGCAAATCGTCGAGTACATCGAGAACATCATGTTATATCCCTTCTCATCATACTAACCTCACCAAGCAAAAGCTTGCACTATCCTTACCTATTATGTCTGCAAACCAGGAACCATTGTCCACCAGCTCCCGACCGTAAAAGAGCAAAGAGTGCACAAATCTGTCGATGATGAACAGTGCACAGAACACCGCCTTGACGCTTCTTGACGCGATCAAATTACTTCATCTTAGAGTGGTTTAAGAGTCAACGGCAGGCATTCGCCGGTAACTGATGACAGGAGTGTTAATCGCCCCCGGACGGTAACCCCTAATTAGGAGCCATTATGCATGTTGTCGGATGATCTAAGGGTCAATTTAGACTAATTACCAGTATTAGGTAAGCGTTCATTAGGCATAAACCACCGGTAGAGGGCAGCTGTCTAGGCGGCAGGTGCGGCGCTCGACTCGCTTCAGGCGATGCTAATTTCCATTATGTAGAAGGTATAGACTGACCCGCAGAGGAATATTTAATTTGAGATTCCGTTGTGTTTAATTATTTCCTTTTTTATTAATATTCCTGCCTTACTAGATTTATCAGTATTGTTTGAGGGCATTGAACTGTTTCTAATACTGGATGAGGGTCTTACTTAGAACGTGCCTACGTTGTGATGGAAGGAAGCTGAAGACAAGGTTGAGGAATATTGGAAAATTGAACCAAGAGTGAGGGAAA
>JACEEZ010005876.1:57500-62500 GCA_016584305.1 Chionoecetes opilio
CGGTTATTGACCAAGTTAAGAGCGCATGGTTTAGGAGAGCAATTATGTTCATGGATTGGCGATTGCCTTTCAAACCGTAAGCAGCGTGTAGTAATTAATGGCGAGGCATCAAATTGGTTGGATGTTATTAGTGGGGTTCCTTAGGGTTCGGTCTTGGGTCCAACTCTTTTCCTGATATCTGATGATCAAGACTGCGGACTTGTATCTAAAATATCCAAATTTGCTGATGACACCAAATAAGGCGGTAAAGCATATACTAGAGAAAACTGTGAACTCATACAACGTGATCGAGTTAACTATCGGACTCGAGCGATTAATGGCTATTACAATTTAATTGCGATAAAAGTAAAGTAATGCATATAGGTAAAGATAACCTCAAATATAACTATCAAATGCAAAATATGACGTTAACTGAAGTACAGCCTGAAAATGATTTAAGTTTCATCATTAGTAATGATCTTAAAACGAGAACGCATTGCTTAGCTACTAGTAAAACGGCAAATATGGTGCTGGGCTTCATTAAACGCAACTTTGAACATAAAACCCCTAGTGATAATAGTAATAAAGTAATGACACGATTAAACACGTCTTTGGTTAGGCCAATGTCACTGTTACTAAATTTATCTGTGCTGTATATCTCTCATCTAACTCCTCGGACTATGTAAAATTCCTCTACTATTTAACATCAAAAGTGGAGCACATCTCATCTCATTTTCCTTATGAAGTAATTTCCATTCTTGGGGATTTCAATGTTCACCGGCCAGCATTAGCCATCATCTTCTTTCACTGACCAACTTGGTGAGCAAGCCTACAACTTTTCTATCCTCCAAGACCTAGAGTTGCTAGTGCAGCACCCTACCCGTATTCCTGACCGCCTTGGAGACACACCCAACATTCTTGATCTTTTCATAACTACTAACCCTTCTGCTTACTCTGTGAAACCATTCTCTCCGTTTGGTTCCTCCGATCACAATCTTATTTATGTAACCTGTCCTATCGCTCCGGTGCCGCCTCGGGACCCACCTAAGCGGAGGTGGGTCTGGCATTTCAACTCAGTTAAGTGGGAGGACCTAAAGCAGTACTACTCTGATTCTCTATGGAATGATTATTGCTTCCATGTTAGAGACCCATCTCTTTGTGCAGAGCGCATAAATGAGGTCATTGTTTCTGGGATGGAGGCGTACATTCCACACACTTGCTCTAATCCTGAAGTCCGTTAACCTTGGTTTAACTCTGCTTATTCTCATGCTGCCCAAGATAGAGAGGCGGCTCACAGACGGTACTGTAACTATTCATCTCCTGAAACTCATGCCCTTTATATTTCTGCCCGTAACTATGCCAAATTTTTATTTCAACAAATTTTTACTTCAACTTACCCAAAACTCCATTATTCATAGAAAGTGTCAAAATCTTTCTAAATCAAACTCCTCTCGTGACTTCTGGTATCTAGCTAATAACATCTCTAACAATTTTTCTTTTTCATCTTTCCCTCCTATGCCACACTCACATGGCTCCACAGCTGTCTCATCTATTTCTACAGCTGAACTCTTCGCTCAAAACTTTGCTGAAAATTCCACCCTGGTTGAAGAAGGGCTTGTTCCTCCTTCTCCTCCACCCTCTGACTATATTATGCCTGTTATTAAGATCCTTCGTAATAATGTTTTCTTTGTCGTTTCTGGCCTAGATCCTCGGAAGGCTTACGGTCCTGATGGAGCTCCTCCTATGGTTCTCAAAAACCGTGCTTTTGTGCCTGCACCCTGCCTGGTCAAACTTTTCCGTCTTTGTCTATCTACGTCCACCTTTCCTTCTTGCTGGGAGTTTGTTCAAATCTAACCTGTTCCTAAGAAGGGTGACCGTTCTAATCCTTCCAACTACCGTCCTATAGCTTTGACTTCCTGCCTTTATAAAGCTTTTGAATCTATACTTAATAAAAAGATTTTTAAGCATATATATGCTCACAATCTTCTATCTGATCGGCAGTACGGTTTCCGTAAAGGGTGATATACTGGCGATCTTCTAGCTTTCCTAACTGAATCTTGGTCATCCTCATTTAGGGGTTTCGGTGAAACTTTTGCTGTTGCCCTACACATATCAAAAGTTTTTGATAGAGTCTGGCACAAATCTTAAATTTCCAAACTACCCTCATTCGGTTTATATCCTTGTCTCTGTACCTTCATCTTAAGTTTCTTTTCAAACCGTTCTATTGCAGCTACTGTAGACGGACATTGTTATTATCCTAAGTATATCAATAGTGGTGTTCCTCGGGGTTCTGTCCTATCACTCACTCTCTTTCTATTATTTATTAATGGTCTTCTAAGTCTAACTCAAAGCCCTATACACTCATACGCTGATGTTTCTACCCTGCATTTTTCAACTTCGTTTTTAGACTTCCAACTCAACAGGAGGTCCTGGTGATGGCTCTCGAGGCGCTGCACGAGGAGGCAAAGCCTTTGGGACTTGAGGTATCCTGACTTAAGACCAAGGTCCAGGTGTTTGAAAACTTACCAGATGAAACAGTACAGTCTGTTCATGCGTGCGGCGAGGACATTGATATCTTGGAAACTTTTACATACCTTGGTAGCGCACTCCATAATGGCGGCGGGTCACGTCAAGAAGTCTTACGGTAGATTGGCATAGCCCACGGTGTTATGGACTCTCTCAGCAGGAGTATTTGGCGTTGTCGGTACCTGTGCAGGAGGACAAAGATCCGGATCTTCAAGTCGCTTGTGATCCCTGTCTTACTCTATGGTTGTGAAACATGGACACTAAATAGCGACTTGAAGAGACGAATCGATGCCTTTGGTAATAAGTGTCTTCGCAGAATCATTGAGTATCGCTGGGATGATTACGTGTCAAATCAGCGATTGCACCGTGAGTCTGAATCGAGGCCTATTACCTGCATAGTCCGTCAGCGCCAACTTCGGCTATATGGGCATGTGGCACGCTACCCTGAAACCGATCCTTCCCATCAGGTTGTATCTGTAAGAGACACTCCGGCGTGGAGGAGGTCAAGGGGGCGCCCACAAGGCTCGTGGCTGGGGCAAGTTGATGTTTCTTGTCGAGAGCTGCTTGGTATAGGAAAGGAGCCTGCATGGGGACTCGCGCGTGGTGACCCCCTGGAGTGGCGTCGTAGGGTGGGAGAGGCGACGCGCCCCCCGGCGTATGTAACCAATGATTGATTGAACTCAACAGGAATTAAGTGATTAACGAAGAGATGCCACCGAGCGCCTAACTTCTGATCTTTCTATAATTTCTGATTAGGGGAAAGCAAATCTTGTTTTGTTCAATACCTCAAAAACCCAATTGCTTCACCTATCTACTGGACAAAACCTACCCGATAATTATCACCTCTTCTCCAATGACACTCAACTATCTCCTTCTTCTACAATGAACATTCTTGGACTATCCTTTGCTAAAAATTTGAACTGGAAATCTCACATCTCATCTCTTGCGATAACAGCTTCTAAGAAGTTATGTGTACTGTGGCGTCTGCGTTCATTTTCTTCTCCATCCCAGTTACTTGCTCTGTACACAGGGGCCTTATCCGCCCATGTATGGAATATGTCTCACATGTTTTGGGGGGATCCACTCATACAGCTCTTTTAAACACGGTTGAGTTAAAAGCTTTCCGTTTCATCAATTCCCTTACTCTAACTGACTGTCTTCAATCTTTAAATCACCGCCGCAATGTTGCTTCTATTGCTATTTTCTACCGTTACTTTCATGCTCACTGCTCTTCTGAACCTGCTAACTGGATGTTCCCTTCTCCTGCGACCTCGCTGCACAAGACTTTCTACTCATTCTCATAGCTATTCTGTCCATCTTCCTAATGCAAAAGTTAATCAGTATCTTTATTCTGGCATCCCTTTCACTGGTAAACTCTCTTCGTGTTTCTATTTTTCCACGTTCCTACGACTTAAATCTTTTTCAAGAGAGGAGTGACAAGACACCTCTCGAACTAAATTGACCCACCCCTCAAATTGCTATTCGCATACTGTTTTTTTTATAGGGACTGGCAACTAAGCGGG
This sequence comes from Chionoecetes opilio, assembly GCA_016584305.1. Classification (NCBI taxonomy): domain Eukaryota; kingdom Metazoa; phylum Arthropoda; class Malacostraca; order Decapoda; family Majidae; genus Chionoecetes; species Chionoecetes opilio. The sequence goes on from JACEEZ010005876.1 coordinate 61,529, forward strand.
CTTTCTGTTGCCTCTTTTTTGTGATCTTGGCCAATCTTTTGTGATGTAAAAAAAGAAAAAAAAAAGGCAGCACTTAGAATATGCCGTTCAATTCGGGTCGCCTTGTTTCATAAAAGATGAAGCCAAATTGGAATTAGTTCAAAGAAAAACAACCAAACTAAATCCTACTCTGCGAAATTCATCTTTTTAAGAGAAGCTCCGAAAACGAAATATATTTTCCATAAAGGATCGTAGAATCAGTGGTGACATGATAGAAATTTTAAGATCCTTAAAGGATTTGATGTCATTTATCAAGATATTCTATTTTCGAGTTTTCTTATCACGCGACAACGAAAAGCAACGGTTTAAAACTGAATAATCAACGTTTCATCACAGATCTCTGTAAGAATTATTTGAATGATAAAGTTGTTAATCGATGTAACAAATCACATGCGGATGCTGTCGAAGCCAGCACTGTAACTTCATTTAATAACAGACTAGACGCGTACTGTAAAGTAAATAGGTTTTAATATTCCCCAGCGAATTACATTTTAACGTCCCCCGGATCAATTAGTGTTAGAGGTAGTTGTAGTTAGCATGATTCATATCCTATCATTCTTTACTTCGAAACTACCATGCTCCTATCTTTTTTAGGGGCATGGTATCCTTTTTTAATTGTTCTCTAACATGTACTGTAGTTTGATAGTTAGTAGTATTTAGTTCAGTAGATACCCTCGTTATAGACCAATAAGTCTCCTGGTGTCTGTTATTCCTTTGTATTCCTATGTATTCTATTCCTCCGCTCCTTGTCTCCGGAGAGAAAGGTGGGTGGGGAGGAGCCTTCAACTTTGCTATTCTTTTACCTCTAACACCTAGAAACCATAATGGTAGAAATTAGTCACACAGGCAGTCTCGTATATTTATATATATATATTTTTTATCTTGGCCTATAGCGCCTGTAGGCAGTGATCTGCAGGGATGGGATGGTAGACT
>JACEEZ010005876.1:70000-100000 GCA_016584305.1 Chionoecetes opilio
AAAGTAATCGTCCAGACCATTTCATCATTCCTGATTTGATGTAGTTAGAGTATAGCCATTATCGAGTGTATCAACAATATGTTGGCACTTTTTGCATCCAGTCAGCCGTTTTTTAATAATCCGCAATCAAAATCTGTAAATTCCCCGAGCTTCGAAAACGCTGCTGGCAACTGGCAGACGATGCGCCACGGCTCGGTGACGTAACAAAAGGAAGACTCCTCTTCCCGTGCTGCTGTGTGTGTGTGTACTAGTGTTTGTATGTGTGTGTAGTAGTGTTTGTGTGTGTGTGTGTGTGTAGTAGTGTTTGTGTGTGTGTGTGTGTGTGTGTGTGTGTGTGTAATAGTGTTTGTGTGTGTGTGTGTGTGTGTAGTAGTGTTTGTGTGTGCGTGCAGTAGTGTTTGTGTGTGTGTGTGTGCGTAGTAGTGTTTGTGTGTGTGTGTGTGCGTAGTAGTGTTTGTGTGTGTGTGTGTAGTAGTGTTTGTGTGTGTGTAGTAGTGTTTGTGTGTGTAGTAGTGTTTATGTGTCTGTAGTAGTGTTTGTGTATGTGTAGTACTGTTGTGTGTGTGTGTGTGTGTGTGTGTAGTGTTTTGTGTGTGTGTGTAGTAGTGTTTGTGTGTGTGTAGTAGTGTTTTGTGTGTGTAGTAGTGTTTGTGTGTGTAGTAGTGTTTGTGGTGGTGTGTGTAGTAGTGTTTGTGTTTGTGTAGTAGTGTTTGTGTGTGTGTGTGTGTGTGTGTAGTAGTGTTTGTGTGTGTGTGTATGTGTAGTAGTGTTTGTGTGTGTGTGTGTAGTAGTGTTTGTGTGTGTGTGTGTATGTGTAGTAGTGTTTGTGTGTGTGTGTAGTAGTGTTTGTGTGTGTGTGTGTAGTAGTGTTTGTGTGTGTGTGTAGTAGTGTTTGTGTGTGTGTAGTAGTGTTTGTGTGTGTGTGTAGTAGTGTTTGTGTGTGTGTAGTAGTGTTTGTGTGTGTGTGTGTAATAGTGTTTGTGTGTGTGTGTAGTAGTGTTTGTGTGTGTGTAGTAGTGTTTGTGTGTGTGTGTAGTAGTGTTTGTATGTGTGTAGTAGTGTTTGTGTGTGTGTAGTAGTGTTTGTGTGTGAGTAGTGTTTGTGTGTGTGTGTTGGTGTTTGTGTGTGTGTTAGTAGTGTTTTGTGTGTGTAGTAGTGTTTGTGTGTGTAGTAGTGTTTGTGTGTGTGTAGTAGTGTTTTGTTGTGGTGTTGTGTGTAGTATTGTTTGTGTGTGTGTAGTAGTGTGTGTGTGTGTGTGTGTAGTAGTGTTTGTGTCTGTGTGTAGAAGTGTTTGTGTGTGTAGTAGTGTTGAACCTCAGCAGGCTCGCTAACACTTGTTCATCCACCTCGTACTCTGGCTCAAACATATAGGGTTGGGCTCCCATCACAATCTGAGGTTCCTTTTCCTCATATATGCGAGTAGCGTCATTTAGTTCGGTCTCAGATTGAGTATCGTACTCTAGATCTATCACAGCGACAGATTCACTGTCTGACACCGAAGTACAATCGCTCATCATAACATTTGCCGACAGGTCTCACAGAGGCAGACGAGTGTTGTTTACATTGGAGCGTTCCTCTCGTGACGTCATCAATAACATGCGTAGCCCTGTTGGAGGGAAGACAAAAAATTTCGCGCGCTTTTTACAAAATTCGTGTTTTTACGGAAATAAGGCCTGGAAATCAATTATTTTTGGTGGATTAGTTGTTTTGAATGTAAATTTGAATGTATTCAGCAAAATTAGGCAAAACAAAATTGGGTCTGGACGATTACTTTAAGACTTCCCCTAGGCACCGACAGATGGCAGTGAGATGCAGGTGTTCACTATGGCCCCGAACCCGCATTGAGTACACGAGAGTAGCGATATATATCCTTCTCGCTCAGGACAAGGACTTAACGATGCTCCATAAGTATTTGAATATAAAGTATATGGTGAGGAGGCGTCTGATGCACCGCCCTGTTTTTTGGGCAAGGGAGGCTGGATGACGGGCTGGAGTGAGCTAGTTTCAGTGTGTGTGTGTGTGTGTGTGTGTGTGTGTGTGTGTGTGTGTGTGTGTGTGTGTGTGTGTGTGTGTGTCTGTGTGTGTGTGTGTGTGTGTGTATTGCCACTGTGTGTGTGGGGGGGGGGTTGCCACTGTGTGTGTAGGGGGGAGGTGTTGCCACTGTGTGTATGGGTGTGTGTTGCCATTGTGTGTGTGTGTTTGTGTGTGTGTGTTTGTGTGTGTGTGTGTGTGTATGTGCTAGTAAAGAAGATTGCAATGAAGATACCTGTTGCTCCACTGACGGTATAGTACACTCACATCTCTTCGGACCAGTCAAAGACTGCTGTATACTGGACCTGTTTCTGGAATCCACCCATGACCAGGGGAGGCTGATCGGCAAGGTAAACAAGTGTTCCATGAATAAAGTAGACTATGGTTTATCAGTATAAATGATATCTTCGTAAATGTTTGTTCTATAATATCAAATAAAAAACAGTAAAACACACTAAAGAACTGCCATTATGAGACATTGTGAGAAATTATGAGAAGAAATATGCATGAACTTAATATTCACTGCAACTCTTCGCCATTTAATATTTTGTGAGACAACTTATAACATGGAGCATATCAATATAAGCGGAATTTGTTTTCCTTTCCATTAATATACTTCTTTTTCTAATAAATGAATTAGCATCATGCATAAATTAGCGTTAACTAAATACATAACATTATCAATCGGGAAAATTTCCCGATTGATGATGTTATTTATTTAGTTAACGCTAATCTATGCATGGTGCTAATTCATTGATCTGAAAACGAAATATATTAATGGAAGGCTAATAAAATTTCGCTTCGATTGATATGTTCCATGTTAGAAGTTATCGCGCAAAATATTAAATGGCGAAGAGTTTACGTGAATATTAAGTTTATGCATATTTTTTCAGTCTCATAATGGCATTTCTTTAGTGTGATTACTGTTTTTTATTTGATAATGTTATATAGCAAACATTTACGAAGACAACAGTATATCATTTATACTGATAAACTATAGTCTACTGTATTCATGGAACACTTTTTTACGTTGCCGATCCGATTGATGATGTTATTTAGTTAGTTTACGCTAATTTATGCATAGTGATAATTCATTGATCAGAAAACGAAATATATAATTGGAAAACTAATTAAATTCCACTTGTATTGATATGCTCCATGTTATAAGTTGTCTCCCAAAATATTAAATGGCGAAGAGTTTAAGTGAATGTTAATTTCATGTATATTTCTTCAGAGTTTAATAATGACATTTCTTTAATGTGTTTTATTGCTTTTTATATGATAATATAATAGAACAAACATTTACAAAGATAGCAGTATATCATTTATACTGATAAACCTTAGTCTACTGTATTCATGGAACATTGTTTTACCTTGCCGATCCAATTGATGATGTTATTTAGTTAGTTTACGCTACTTTATGCATAGTGCTAATTCATTTATCATAAAACGAAATATATCAATGGAAAGCTAATCAAATTCCACTTCTATTGATGTGTTCCATGTTATAAGGTGTCTCCCAAAATATAAAATGGCGAAAAGTTTAAGTGAATGTTCATATTTCTTCAGAGTTGCATAATGACATTTCTTTAATGTATTTTACTGTTTTATATTTGATAATATAATAGAACAAACATTTACGAAGATAACAGTATATCATTTATACTGATACACCTTAGTCTACTGTATTCATGGAACACTTTTTTACTTTGCCGATTAGCCTCTACTGGTCATGGGCGGGTTGGCGCGGAGCCCCAGAAACAAGTCCAGTATACAGTAAGTAGTCTTTGGACCAGCATATCTTTTTTTTTTAAGGAACCGATAAGACTAATGGCAGATATGCTTAGTAGGGTATCATAATGCACCTTTCCGATAGAATTAACAAATATGAGAAATTAACTAGGAAAACTAGGGAAAAAAAAGACAGTAAGCATTAGTACAGCTTGTCTGCCTGCACCAGCCGATACGAAAATTAACACTGGGGAACAAATAGAAGAAAAATAATTTGGTGCCTCAGATTTTAGACCTGATCCTAGGTATATTCAATCTACTGAATAAGAATATGACCTTCATTAATTTTCTTTCTAGAAGCTCTAGTGTTTGAGATAATGCACCTATCAATACATATGCCTCGCATGAGCATGTCACAGCGTACGTTTCCCTGTAAGGTCACTAACACTCTCCTCTTCCCGCCGAGTCAGTCTGCGCCTGGCTTTGGGACTGAATGATTGTTGTTCGCTGGACGCTGAATTTCCCTTCCCAGAATACACAAGAATGCAAAGGCTCTTCCTCCAAATGACCGTCATTATTCTTTTTTTGCAAATCGAGCAATGTGATCTGAATCATTCTTGGTGTACTAGTAGGCTACAAGGTATAATATATGCAATTTTCTATTACAGCAGTAGCCTATTCTTAAATCTACTTCCACCATTTTCTTACATTTCTTTGTTTCCCTCATTTGCAGGTGATAATATGGCTTCCTCACGAAGAAAGTGTTTGAATCATCCAGATTTTTTTTGCTATATTTGTAGAGAGTACACATTCATAGAGCAGAGAAAATCCATATCTGATTTTGTGAAAAGGGTATACTTAAAAGCTATTTCAAAATAAAACTAGGGGACCAAGATAAGACATGGTTTCCACACATTGTCTGTAAAACTTATGTTGAGCACATTCGACAGTGGACTAATGGTAAGAGGAAATGTTTGAAGTTTGGCATACCAATACAATGGTCTGAAGAGAACAGAGGAACCACAGAGAAGACTGTTACTTCTGTCTGGTAAACATAAAGGGCATTAATGGAAGTAATCGGAGTAAATGGACGTATCCTGACCAAGACTCGGCAAAACGACCTGTTGCACGCTTAGATGAAATATCATTCTGAAATATTTGTCCCATCATTCATTCATCTGGAAGAGCTCCCTGAAGAAGTTGAATCGTCTACTCCAGCTATAGACAGTACTCATGGGCAAAGTGACAGTGATTTTGAAGGAACCACATAAGTTGCACACGTTTTAAGTCAGCCGGAGCTCAATGAACTCATTACGGAGCTAAATCTCTCGAAGAAATCAGCAGAATTCTTGGCGTCTAGACTAGCAGAAAAGAACTTTTTGCATCCGGGAACCAAAATCACATACTATCGCAATACAGAAATAGATTTACTGCCGTTCTTCTCGGAGGAAAGTGATTTTGTTTTTTGCAACGATGTTCAAGGCTTGCTGATGAAAATGGGCATATCAAAATATGTACCAAGCGAATGGCGGTTGTTCATAGATAGTTCTAAGCGGAGCTTAAAATGTGTGTTTATACACAATGGCAACAAATATGGATCAATCCCAACTGGTCACTCAACTAAGATGACTGAAGAGCAAAAAACAATCGTCCTGGTCATACAGAAGATTTTACCACTATCACCAGTGATTAATCTGTGTGGATCTGAAGATGGTGAATTTTCTCCTGGGTCAGCATAGTGGATACACCAAGTATCCCTGCTTTATCCGTCTCTCGGATAGTAGATCTAAGGATGAGCACTGGGTGATAAAACAATGGCCTCTTAGAGAAAACATGGTGGTAGTAGAAAATAATTGCAAATGTAATTGCAGAACCATTGGTTGACAGAGGTAAGATCATTTTACCACCATTGCACATCAAACTAGGTTAAATGAAACAGTTTGTAAATGCTCTGAACAAAGAAGGGGGCTGCTTTGATTGCATATGCAGAAAATTTCCAGCGCTGAGCATGGAGAAGCTAAAAGTAGGTATTTTTGACGGGCCGCAAATCAGAAAACTCATGAAAGATCCACATTTCCAAGATTCAATGAACAATGCTGAGGCAGATGCCTGGTCTTCGTTCACTATGGTTGTAATTAATTTTCTGGGGAACTATAAAGCAGAGAATTACACTGAACTAGTGGAGAGACTGCTATCTTTTATCCGTTAACTTGGCTGTAACATGAGTATCAAAGTGCATTACCTCCATAGCCACTTGGATCGTTTCCCAGAAAACCTTGGTGACCTAAGTGAAGAACAGGGTGAGCGATTCCACCAAGATTTAACCCCTTGAGACCCAGAACGTAATTTATATTGTAAGTTGGCTAACATTAGACTATTTAAATGAAAGTAAGCAATATTTCATACATCAAGACCTGTTTACTATCCTTGTCCATTAGTTGATTAAGTATATTCAGCTATTTATCGTAATTTTATAGCTGACAACAGACGATTTTACATAGCAAAGGAAAAATCTGGGCGTGAAGGGGTTAAGAACTATGGAAGAAAGATATTGGGGACACTGGGATACCCACGTGATGGCGGATTACTGCTGGTCTATTCAAAGTGATTGTCTTGGGGCAGCTCACCGCAAGAAGTCTTTGAAACGCGGCTTTTTTGAGATGTCTGAGTAAGTGGACAGTGTATCAATGATAACTTTATATGCTTGTTTCACTATTATCTGATTCTTTAATGTAATTTGATCATAAATAAATAAATTCTACATGTAGGAAACCGTTTTATTAATCAAAAAAGGCAATAATAATGATTTGTAGACATCAATCCTTGTGCCCGATCGGTTGTATGCATAACAGTTAGGGGTATATCATATCTCGGTAACCATAGCTGATGGAGGAAAACTGATGGCATATTTAGAGTTAGCGACCTAAATTTACCTAAAAAAAAGGTCTAATATCTCAATCACCAAATTCTATGTTCCCCAGTGAAATTATCACTCGCAAGCACGTTAAGATCCCAAACAATGCCTCGGCTGCAGAGAGACGCCAGATACCCACAACCTTATAATAGCCATCCACGCCCAAGTAAAAGCACTCAACCACAAGCCCAGCCAAACTCTTAATGCCCCCCTCCAATCACTCCCTCCGAGCACCCAGCCCCGGATCCGTCCACTACCACCACCACCACCACAACCACTACCCCTCCACTAGAGGCTGTGAGGCCGTTCATCACATCTCCGGGGCTGAAGTAGCTGGGCCACCATAGGCGTCTCAAGAACTATCATTACACCGACAGAGGTACCGTCATTACGCAAGCACAGACAAATGACTGCTGACGAAGGGCTTTCATTCCCCTGGCGGCAGCAACAAACGACCCGAGAGTTACATTTTCCCAACGTAATCGAGCAATTAAACCATGAGAGGGAGAGAGTTGATCGGGGCGCCCAGGCACAATGGGGTGCAGGGAAGGCAGAGTAGTAAGGGGTCATGGCGCCCATTCTTGACGGTGGCTTCTTTTATTATATTTTTTTCAACTATACATTTTCTCATTCACTTTAATGTAATTTGTTACTTACTTTCATAATGCCTTGGGTAATTTTCTCTTATTTTTATGTGTGTGTGATTTCAAATAATAGCATCATTTTTTTTTTTTTACTTTTCATATATATTACAGTACCATTTCAAATCCTACGACATTACGCTTTATAATATACGTGCTTTAGGTACCTTTCTTTATCTCTCTGGTAATGTTTTTCCTTCCTTATTTCCTCCTCTTCCTCCTCGTCGTGACCTTTAACCCTCGAACAGCATCAGCAACAGCCTCTTGTCCAGAGGAGCTGAAACATAACGCTCTCTAAGGTTCAGAATGAATTACATTTATTTATTTTTGTTTCCTACGATTTCCTACGTGAATTGTTCATAACTTGAGCGCAGAACAGGTCAGGCGCGTCCCTTAGTCGTATTTCAAGTCCGTAATTACTTTTGGAGGTGTTTTTCTCTCTGTTTTGGTACATGGCAGATAAAACCTACTTTGTCTATATTTATATTTTGGGTATATGAGTTATCATTGGCTACTTTGACTCAACGACTTAAGTCACGACTACTACTACTACTACTCTACTACCACCTACTACCACTATTAGTACGACTGATGCTTATCGCTTATAATATGATAGTGATGATGACATTAATGATTAAACTTATAATATTGGTCATTATAATAAGTCTGGCAATAATTATATCATCATTTTCATTATCATCTATAATAATATAATCGAAAGTGTGTCTGTCTGTCTGTGTGTCCGCTATAGGTTCCACCCCCAGTAGCGCAATCTCATCATATGGCACAGTTTTGGAACCAGGTTGACCAGAGGAAGGTTTTAAGGCCACTTTGGGGAAGATCCGATCACGTTTCATTTTTTTCATTTTTAGTATTAGCGAGACTTGTGAAAAAAAAAGTGGGTTGCGAGAATTGAGGAAACCTTGATGTAGGGTGATGGGTAATGGGTGAGTGAATGGGTGGGGTGATGGGTAATGGGTATGGGGTGATGGGTGAGTGAATGGGTGGGGGGTGATGGGTTGGGGGTGCTGGGTGATGGGTGATGGGTGATGGAATAGGTGGGGGGTGATGGTTAATGGGTGAGTGCATGGGTGTGTGGTGATGGGTAATGGGTGAGTGAATGGGTGGAGGGTGATGGGTAATGGGTGAGTGAATGGGTGGGGGGTGATGGGTAATGGGTGAGTGAATGGGTTGGGGGTGATGTGAATGGGTTGGCGTTAATACATACATTTCTACATCCATGATTTCAGAAAAGTTAGAAGGGGCTATCTGGAGAGTCTGTGTTTGGTGGGCCGAAGGCCCACCAATAGCCCTCCGCAGGAGCTAGCCAAAAGGTCCGCCCTGAGGGCGGCTTTTCGTAGTTTCCGGGTCTTTCCGGGACCCGGTAGTTTCCGGGTCTTAGGCGTGCGTGTTCCTTGCAGCACCCTTACACTTCCCCGCCGCGGCATGTGCCAGGCTATCACTACTGTCTCGCGGCATGTGCCAGGCCATCACTACTGTCTTTATCTGTTAGCACGTGGGTAAGGGGAACCCTGAAATGGATCCTAACTAGCTGCCACAAACTGTAGCAAACCCCCCCTTACAGCTTGATGTTAACTCGAAGGACTCCACAAACCTGGCGATTACGCTGCCACCACCCACAATAAGTGGGAAAAAAAATTAAAGATTTAGAGAATATGTGAGTATTACTGGGACTTAATAAACGACTCGTTAACAGGGTTTCTGTATATTATCACATACTGATGGGCCAGTATTCACATCCCCACTTAACCTAAGGTTTCACAAAAATAAATCACTGCACAATATAATCCCCGACACGACGCAACTCTCACTCGTGTTTAACAAAAACCCAAGAATTCCTTTACCCCACTGTCACTGTGTAAAGTACCTATACACACACACCCTCGCTATGAATCATGGCCTTAGCTGTATACACTGGTGTGTCCACGGTCATCCACTCAGCTCAGCTCAGCTCACACACACCATCAGCTCACACGTGGGTCCCCTCATGGGCTAAGCCACCCCCTCATGGTCACTCAGCTCACTCCGCTCACTCCGCTCCAAAACCCTTTGAAACACGTAAATCAATGAATATTTAAGTTCCAACACATAAATAATTATCAATCCCCTATACATCCTTATCAATACACCGCCCCACACATACTTTTGAAAAGGGTTGTAAGACACAACTCCCTACACGTGTTGTTCCGGCAAGGCTTGGTGAGAGAGAGATAGAATATGACTACCTTCTCCCTTCCTCTCCTTCTTGCCGTGACGTCACTAGCGACCGCAGGCACAAAATATTGTCGGAAACTATATTTATTGATTAAGGACTGAGGAGTGAAGGAAAATTACGAGCATTTAATTACTAGACATTTATATATTACTTTACTCCCACCACTCAATGTAAACTCTTCGTCAATCATGAGTCACAGGATTAACCCATTTTCTCGCATTACACTTATCTCCCACACGAAATAGGTAGTCGCCATCTTAGCGAACACAGCCGCTCCTTATCCAGCATATACCATTAATTCCTCCTCCAACGCTCGTTACATACTTCCTCAGTGCTTCACAACTTCTTCCCCAACACTTCCTCTACACTCATAGACTCCACCATCACAATCCCCAATAATCTTCTAACACCTATCCCCATACGCAATAGCAAATGGATCATCCTCGATTACGGTACACTCAATGGAGGCGTTTTGGTTAAGGAAAAAAGTACTACATACCGCCAGAGTTTTAATTTCCGAATTTCTTTTGTGGATCTCGGAGATTGTTCATATACGAGTGGTTGTTCATAAAATTCTTATGTTTATATTCTTATAATTCATTTAAAGTTGGTTTCGTGCCTTATAATGAGGTAACAACATACTTTGTGAAGTTTTGTTGATGTGGCTATATACGTGAAGGGATGAATATTTATCGATTTTTACACGTGTATAAATATTTCTTGATCTATAGTTTTATTTAAATACTCCCAGTGATCACCAGCAAAGGTATTACAAGAAAAAGAAGCCCAGAGTCTGAGCCCAGAGTCTGCCCAGACCAAGACCCAGACCGTATTCTGTAATTTTTAACAGTAGATAAATCTGCTAATTTGACTTTACAGCTATATCTATGACTTTACGATGGTGTGAGTTCATATAAGGAATACTATTAATAGAGTTCCTTAGTCGTGCGGATCGTTATTTACCCTATACATAACATATTCTTGCAATAGTTATAATGGTTGGTAATTGTGAAATATAAGCAGTTTTCCGCGTATAATCTGTAAATAAAAATACATTAGACATACATAAACTCTTATTTGTTTCTCAGATAGTGAATAGTTCCTGCATACATGAGTTAAGAGACGAAACATAACCTTCTGTGCCCAATTTGTTCCTTTGCGCCTGTAGTCTCTCGATGGGAGCCGTAATCTCTTTGACGAAAATCTTGATTTGTTGTTTTCATACCTTTGCTGGTGACCACTGGGAGTATTCAAATAATAGTATATATCAAGAAATATACATACACATGTGTAAAACCGATATATATATTCATCCCTTGACGATATGGCCACATCAACAAAACTTCACAAAATATGTTGTTACCTCATCATAAGGCACGAAACCAACTTTAAATGAATTATAAAAATATGTACATAATAATATTATGAACTAGGGGGGGGGGGCACTCAGTAGAGCGCATACCTCCGCCCGAATATTTCTTCAAATATATATATGAAATGTCAAATATATATATATATATATATATATATATATATATATATATATATATTATATATATTATATATATATATATTATATATATATATATATATATATATATATATATATATATATATATATATATGCACTCAGTATGAGCGCATACCTCCGGCCGAATATTTCATCAATTGGTTGCCATGGCAACAGTTGTCAATAGATTTAATCCAAAATTTAATTAGTTCTTCCTTATACCAAATAGACTTGGTATACCAAGTTTGGTCCAAATCTATTCGTAACTTTTCGCGAAATCCTGTACACTAACAGACAAACAGACAGACAGACAGACAGACCGACAGATAGATCGGGGTGATAAAATAACCCCTCCAACTTCGTTGGCGGAGGTAACAACCACTCGTATATAAACAATCTCCGAAATCCACAAAAGAAACTCGGAAATAAAAATTTTGGCGGTATGTAGTACATTTTTCCTTAACCAAAACGCCTCCATTGAACAGAACAATTCGCAGGATTAAGATGATAGGCATGACAAGGATGAGGCCTCGCCGCGCATCGACAGGAGACACCGATGCCCTCCCGTGTGTGGGAGGGGGACAAGGACACGCCTCTGCCCCTTGCTGTGCACACAATGCTGGTGTGGTCCATTTGTTCACACTTGTGACTGTGTGTGTGTGTGTGTGTGTGTGTGTGTGTGTCTGTGTGTGTGTGTGTGTGTGTGTGTGTGTTTGTGTGTGTGTGCATTTTTCATATTTCATTAATTTAATTTCATATTCCTAGCCGCTGTTATTGCTTTAGTTGCTGTTGTTGTATTAGTAATTGTTGTTGTTGCAATATTCCACCTAGTGCCATCGTTTGTACCTGCTCACACTTCGGGGAAGAGCCGGGGTGTGCCGGGTAGCATATTCTTCAACTCTATGTGAGTATGTGGTCTCCGAGTGAAGACGCTTGGCTGTAACTCCGAAACTATAGCCATAGGATTTTCTCGAAAATGCCCTCATTGTGATTCCCACACAAAGTTACCATTGCTGATTCCGGAAACCTAACCTAATGTAACCGTAACTTAATTGACAGAAGCTCGCTGTCGCTTACCATAAGACCCGTGGAACCAAGTTTCCGCCTAAAAGTGTATAACTACTCCTAAATATTGTCGGATTGAGCTGAAATTTGACATGCTAGTAGTGCTGTCAAAATCAATGGGGGCCGTCGGAAGAATTGTTTTGCGTAAAACAAGCCCTTAATGAGTAATTAGCGTAAACTACTCCTAATTATTGTCAGATTGAGCTGACATTCGACATCCAAGTAGTGCTGTCAAAATCAATGGGGGTCTGTTCAACAAACTTTTTTGCGTAGAACAAGCCCTTAATGAGTAATTCACGTAATGAGTTAATTGGCTGGAACGTGGCTCGCTGTCACGTTCCAGCCGCAAGAACTGAGCCAAAAGCAAAGGGCCCAGAGGCTGGACGTCTATACTTGATGTAACCTAACATGACATGTTCAGGAGTAAACGCGACATAATGTTCCAGAAAACGGGAATATGCTGCCGGGTGAGAGGCAACGCAACACCCTGACCGACATACCGACTGTTTGTTAGTTGGGTTATTGACAGCGAGCTTCGCTCGCTGTCGCTTACCATAAGACCCGTGGAACCAAGTTTCCGCCAAAAAGTGTATAACTACTCCTAAATATTATCGGATTGAGCTGAAATTTGACATGCTAATAGTGCTGTCAAAATCAATGGGGGTCGTCGGAAGAAACTTTTTGCGTAAAACAAGCCCATAATGAGTAATACGCGTAAACTACTCCTAATTATTGTCGGATTGAGCTGAAATTCGACATGCAAGTAGTGCTGTCAAAATCAACGGGGGTCTGTAAAACAAACTGTTTGCATAGAACAAGCCCTTAATGAGTAATTCATGTAATGAGTTAATTGGCTGGAACGTGGCTCGCTGTCACGTTCCAGCCGCAAGAACTGAGCCAAAAGCAAAGGGGCCAGAGGCTGGACGTCTATACTTGATATATTTACTCGTAGCTATGTTTGTGTGTTGCAGGCAGGTGGCCTCATTTACGATCTGATTCGATAACTGGTGAACGAGGCAGACGCATGCTAGCTGGTGTCATAGCGAACAGTAAAACAAATATCTTGATGACCGTCTGGTTGATTGACTGGCTGACTGGCTGACTAACTGATTTGCCTGATGGCATGCTGGTCAGCAGCTTGTCCGGCTATATGGGGAGGCGGTAGCGGAGTGGTTAGCGTCTCCGACTGGCGTTCTCGGTGACCCGAGTTCGATCCCCTTAGAAACCCAAAACCTTTCTGCACCGTCGAGTGGCCTAAGAACACCCACATGCCCTGCCCATCAACTCTACCTTCGGTTGCGAGTGCATCGAAGGACACAGGGGCGGTATGAACCTCTAATCACAGGCGTCACTATAAGAATCCTGCCTGCGCCACCACGGGCGAGGGCCAACCATCACAGCAGCCCTCAAGTGAACCTCCAGAGCCTACCTTCCGAGCCCTGGGTCACCACTGCCTACAGGCGCTATAGGCACAAATGTAGAAAAAAAGAAGAAAAAAAATATAGCTACCTTGTAGGTTGGCTGACGGAACAACATGTTAGCTGTTTGGTTGATTGGCTGGCTGGTAAGTTTGTTGACTGGCTAGCTGGTTGGCTGAGTAACTGGTTGACTGACTGACCGTTAGGCTGGGTGCCTGACTCACTACCCGGTTCACCGGGTGACCCTGAACCATCAGTAACTGTTAGCCGGGTCAGCGGGGAGCCCCGTGATTGATACGTCACTAGAATCTAGAGCACCGAGTGGCAGGAGACTCCTTATCTCTGTACCTATCATACCATCCATCTGTCTCTGCTTACATCTATGTTTCAGGCTGTCTATCTTGTTACGTACGTAGCAGAGTTTCTATACTTATGTGTATGTTTTCCATTATCTGTATCTGAACATATATCGATCCGTTTTTATCGACGCCAGGCTGCTTATGTATGGATGTGTATGTATGTCCTTTCTTATATTTTCTTTACTCCATCACTGTGTGCGTCTTGCTCGCCTTGATAATCTATATTGGTATCTAGGCATTATCTAGCACATG
The DNA here is from genome assembly GCA_016584305.1 of Chionoecetes opilio. NCBI lineage: Eukaryota > Metazoa > Arthropoda > Malacostraca > Decapoda > Majidae > Chionoecetes > Chionoecetes opilio. The sequence goes on from JACEEZ010005876.1 coordinate 84,158, forward strand.
CCATCTCTGCCTGCCTTGGAGAGCTATCGCGCGTCTCTCAAGCCTTTTCTCTGCCCACCTGTGTTCCCTTCCCGCTAGTATGCAGTGTGTTGCTGTGGCTGAATATGTTTACGTCAGTGTAGACCTGGGTGGCGGGGGGTAAGGGATGGGTCATATAATAGTCTATAAATGACTGAATAACTAACCAATAGAAGCGCTTCATTGGTATTTTGCCCTCCGCCACTTCCCCCTTTACAGCATTTCATCATCATCCCCCTCCTAACCCCACCACCCAACCACCCCACCTCCACCACCATCACCACCACCACCACCTGCCATCAACCTCTCTCGGACACGTTGCTGCTACACTCGACGATCCATTCGCTGTCTGCACAACGGGTTTCACCTTCATTTTTACACTTCTTTCCCCTGCCTGTCGGTGCCACGGCAGTCATACCAGCATAGCGGCGGTGTCTATCCGATGCATCAACAAAATGCGTTCTGAAATTTCCTTTTGGATAATGAGGCTCGAGTAATCCTCTTAGCGGTCGCGGACGAGGTTCAGTCACCCCCCCTCCCCCCAGCCACACCCTGTTGTAGCGCCACACACACACACACACACACACACACACACACACTCTCTCTCTCTCTCTCTCTCTCTCTCTCTCTCTCTCTCTCTCTCTCTCTCTCCTCTCTCTCTCTCTCTCTCTTCTCTCTCTCTCTCTCTCTCTCTCTCTCTCTCTCTCTCTCTCTCTCTCTCTCTCTCTCTCTCTCTCTCTCTCTCTCTCTCTCTCTCTCTCTCTCTCTCTAACCACACTTCATCTCTTGATCTTCTCATTCTTCTCAAACTTTTCATTCCCCATTTATCTGTTCATCATGCAGCAACCGATGTATTAAGGTGCCTGTCACTATTAAGTAGTAAGAAACACTGGTCATTATACTACAAAATAATAGATTTACTGAAGGAAGGTAAATAGGTGGATATCCGGCGACGAGAGAGAGTCAGAGCCAATTTTTAAGTTCAAGAAAAGGAAATGTTTGGGTTATGTGATTTCCCGTGAAGCATACAACGTGATCCATACAACCTACTAATTCCTGCAAAGCCAGGTTATTAATTTATTTTAGTCAGGGGGCTTAATCATAGTATTGTTCAAATCGTTCCACAAGCACAATTTTTGGACCAGAGCTAGACATGACCATAAGTTACCAATTTCTTGAGGGAGCCAAGCTGGGCTCACACTGTGGCAGCCATATCAGACAAATCCAAGATGGCCGCCATACGGAGTACAAAAGTGCAATAACTTGAGAACTAAAAGTAGTAGAACCATAAGTGATACCACTTTTTGGGGTTTTTTGAGGATGAGGAGTCCATTTCTGATATTATTTTTCAGATTCTATGTGAAGGTCATGTGATAAGGTCATAGTTTATGTATTTTTTTGCCTAAATATGAATATTTTTATCCAAAAAACTTACGGTCAGGAATTTGATAACAATCAATTGAAGGTACGTGTTAGGTACAATATGGCTAAGCATGCATTTGATAAAACAAAAGATATATCTGTAACCATATGATCCATATGAATGATTTAAATAATATAACTCATATTATAATCTTGAAATTGATATTAAAAGACGAGCGATACGGTCACAATATGGTCTAGGTAAGTATTATTGCAATTTTTGTGAAACTCATTAGGTACAAGGCATATAATCCAACTCAAATGCATCCCAAAAATCTTTATATAAGAATCAGTACATATGCAGTAATAACAAGACAAGTAATTGCATAGAGAACATAACACAATATTTTTGCCATAGTACCCAGTGCAGCATCGCTGCCAGATTGAACCCGACTAGAATGATCTACAGTGCCCTTAGGACCTTGAAGAACGACATTCACGAAACTCAACACCATTTCTTCAACAGGCGAACTTAGGCAATGAGGCGAGAAGGATCCGTCGAATGGTTCTTGTTTCACGAGGATTCGTTTCCTTAGTGTCACAGCGGCCCGGTTCAATAAGAGCGCTTCATCTTGGTCAATCTGCGAGGAATGATAAGTTTTTCTAGAACTGCACCCACGGTCACCTTGTGGCTGATGAAGACATCCCTCCCCTGCTCGAACTCAGTCCACTCTGGAAGATGATGGAGCACATGATCTTTGAATCTTGTGGCATGTGGCTCTCTTCCCGAACAGGGACGCCCTGTGTCTGACATCATTGTCTTGTATAATTCTCGTAATGCAGACAGCTTGAATACCTCTGTACGAGAATCATCAACAAACGTGATCAACTGAGCCATGACCATGGAATCGAAAGGGGTTTCGGGAGGTCCATCAGTAGATGAAGACTGGCGCTCTACTGCACGAGCAGTCATGAAGCCGCCAGTAACATTTGACATGATAATAAACATCCATTGCGTGGGTATCAGAACGTGCAGTCAAGCGGGAATATAACAAACAGTTCTTGGTTGTTTTTGCCCAATCCTTCAGGTGTTCATCGACGTTAGGGGTTAATGCTTTGCGCAATTCACACTGATCCTCACCCTCACAAACTATACAATGCAAGGTTTGAGGGTCCGGACCAGGGCCAAAACTGGACCTGAGCTTCTTAGGACTTGTTTCTGCTGCCTCTTCCATTTCCTTCTCCAAGCAGTCACGCACACGTTTTACCCTGTAACTGTTACACATACTCCGACAAGACTTATGGTACACTGCACCATGTGAGTGAAGGGTTGCTGCAATTCCTGAGCCATCATCTATCCGACTAATCTTGACAATGGAAGGTAGAGCATTGAGTTGTACGAAATCAAGCAGATCTCTTTCAAGTGTTGACAATCCCTGTTCTGTTGGATTCACTAACAACTCCTTTTTCTTTGAATAGCAAAGGCAGCAGAGTGTCCAATCAGTTTCAATAGTGTCTGTGGAAGTCATGTTCAGCTTGGTAGATAGTAAGCAGGATGTTCAGTGTCTTAATGTGGCTATGAAGACTGTTCCCGTTGAAAGAGTTTTCTCATTATACGCCATGTCCTGAAAATATAAAAGGATACCAGTCACATATTGATAGTATTGCTGTGTAGTGTACCATATACAAATATAGGCAATCTAAAATACACGCACATGTATAATCTGATATGTAAATGATGTTTCATGTCGCCGTCTATGTGGTGCGTCTATGTGGTGACGCCACAATGGTGACTGGAATGAAATTTTAAGCTATCTTACTTATGCTATGATGAAGGTCCACCTTCTATGTCTAGAACGTCAAACCTGCGTCAACCATTGACAGTCAACTTATCAAAGCATGTATCTCTTCATTAGTACAAGACATGGTATTAAATACAACATGACACTGTATCCTGTGATCTTCTGAAAGAAAGAAAAAACACATAATGTGTCAATAAATATCCTTAAATACGACCTTATCACATGCCCTTCACTTATAATCTGAAAAATTATGCCAGAAATGGACTCCTCATGCTCAAAAACCCACCAAAAGTGGTATCACTTATGGTTCTACTACTTTTAGTTCACATGTTATTGCATTTGCTTACTCCGTATGGTGGCCATCTTGGATTGGTCTAAGATGGCCATCACAGCGAGAGCCCAGCTTGGCTCCCTCAAGAAATTGGTAGGATATGGTCATATCTACTAATGTACCAAAAATGGTGCTTGTGGAACAATTTGAACAATCTGTGTTATTTTGGAGATTAAGCCCCCTGACTATTCTGGATTGTATCACCCGGAGAAGTGATAAAAGATGCATGTCAGGAAACTCGGTTTATCTTTGTAGTCCACACAAAGATGAAGAGCAATATGCTTCTTTATATCATTCAAACTGGAGTCTTTTCATAGCCGAGAGCATAATAGAGTGTGTGTGCTCTTAATCGCCTTGGCAGTGTTCCATCAAACTTTTGGTTTATAGTGTAATCTGCCAGTGCCTCAAACCCTCAGAGAGCAATGATGTCTGATGTTATTTCATGAAGAGCCTTAAGAACAAAGATACTTTAGGTCGTACTTATTGTATGCATTGCTCTAAGTGTGTGTGTGCGCGTGCGTGCGTGTGTGCGTGCATGCGTGCGTGCGTGCGTGTGTGTGTGTGTGTGTGTGTGTGTGTGTGTGTGTGTGTGTGTGTGTGTGTGTGTGTGTGTGAAAGAGATACAAAAAAAAAGAGAGAGAGAGAGAGAGAGAGAGAGAGAGAGAGAGAGAGAGAGAGAGAGAGAGAGAGAGAGAGAGAGAGAGAGAGAGAGAGAGAGAGAGAGAGAGAGAGAGAGAGAGAGAGAGAGAGAGAGAGAGAGAGAGAGAGAGAGAGAGAGAGAGAGAGAGAGAGAGAGAGAGAGAGAGAGAGAGAGATCAGGAGTTTAAGACATTCATGGAGAGTACGCAGAATTTACCAGATCTGCTACAGCTGTCCGATGATGGCAGTACCAATGTCTCCATACCTGTTCTTGCCGAACCAATAACAGTTTCCTATCGCTGAGGTTGATCGTGAAGCCAGAGATAAGAACTCAGATAAAGCATGTGGTCTAGATGGCCTCACACCCTGTATATACAAAATGTTACCTGGTCCCTGGTTACTTGTCCTAATAACAATTTTCAATAATATTTTCAGTCGAGGAAATTATCCTGCTGCGTGAAATTGCGCCAAAATGTTCACAATTCATAAGAAGGGAGATAGAATGCATCCTAGGAAATTATAGAAGTATAAGTGTTACCAAAAGCTGCGCTAAGTTAAATGATATGATATTGTGTTCGAGGTTGAAAGAGTGGTTCAGTTTTTTCAGGGAACAGGCTGGAGTACAGGAGAAACGAGGATGCATAGAGCATATTGTCACCCTCCGTATCCTGTGTGATACCGCCAGAAAGAAGAACTATAAACTTCTTATTACATCTGTGGATTTTTCCCAAGCGTACGATCTTGTTTTTCGCCAAGTACTGGTGTTGAGGCTAATGGGGTGTGGCGTGGTAATGCTGGCGGTTTGGTGTCCATGAATTCAGGCCGGTTCCCACTAGCCCACTTCTACGGCCGCCGTTGCCGTACACCGTCCAGCAATGACGTCACAAAAAAGTTGACCGCACATCCGTACCGCTGTACGACTGCCGTACAAAGTTAAAATCAAGTCATCTCTCCCGCTCGGCGGTGTCCGCTGGAGCGGAGGTGCAAACTGTGCCCGGTTACCACTACAACCACTCAAACGGTGATGATGGTGACGTCATTGTTGGGCGGTGTACGGCAACGGCGGCCGTAGAAGCGGGCTTGTGGGAACCGGCCTTTAGTCACAGTAAAGGCGGGTTCCCACTAGCTCGCTTGTACGGCAGCCGTACAACAACAATGAACAACAATGACGTCACAATGACGTCACAATAAAGTCGACCGCACCGCCGTACCGCTTTACGGCTGCCGTACAAAGTTAAAATAAAGTCATCTCTCCTGCTCGGCGGTGTCCGCTCGAGCGGAGGTGCAAACTGTGCCCGGTTACCACAAATACCATTCAAGCGGTGATGATGGTGACGTCATTGTTGGGCGGTGTACGGCAACGGCGGCAGTAGAAGCGGGCTAGTGGGAACCGGCCTTAACACTCGGTGTGCGCCAAGGACAACCTACCTCATGTTTTTTGTTCTTTTTATTTGTAGATTACTTGATCAAGATGGGGAAAAAGGGGCAGGCGTGGATGGGCTCCTATCATGGCTTCACGCTTTAGTACTAATGGATGGTAGTGTTGATAGCGACTACAAGTGAAAACATGAGAAATATAATCCGGATATTACAGTCGGCCATGGGCTGATGGGGGTCCCCATGCACCCCCACCCCACTATTAACTTTCTTTGGTATTTTCATTTACCCCTGGGTCTGGTGACTTGGAAAAAGCATGTTAACAGGAAAAAATTTGGGTCTCAAGGTACCCCCCATGGAGTTTTTTTACCACAAATTTTGACGAAATTGATTTACTTATAACTTCACTTTGAACAGACCAATTTCAACATAATTCATGTCAAAATGTTGGTATTGGTGTGTTCTATCATGAGGCCTATGTTACTGTCCAATGACATCATCGATGACGTCATAAGAGGACAAAAGGCCACGCCCCTTTGTCAAAAGTGATAATTCAACTAAATCAAATTTTTTCACAGTGGCTTCGGTTTAATCCCAAGCACCCCCTCCCTCCCTTGGTCGCCTCCCTTGCGTTTGTACGTCGGGCAGCGTATCTTCCTGATACAGTTTTCGAAGATTTCTATATACAAATGCTATGCCCCATGGATCCGTAACTTTCTTACAGTCATACTTCACTTGAACAACAATACTGATGCACCCCATATTTATCACGTTCATATTAATCATGTATAAGACATATACAAGTACTACATATATTCATACATATATACGAAGATTGGGATTAACATGGAGATTGAAGTGTATGTGATATGTATGTGAGTAATTCATGATACTATGAAAGTAACTTCATTACTGAGAGGGGCTCTTATGTGGAGTAAACGAAAACACTATATATGAAAAAATGAATAGTCACCCATGTTGCCCGCACGGGGAAACGGAAAAAATGTAAACATATCAGTACATGGAACCTCTGGCCTCTGCGTCTAAAGGCCTATTGTTGGGTGTAAGGAGATTTACATGCAATGATGTGTGTTTTATTGAAGCTGGGTATCCGTCTCTTCGCCAGATGGTACAAGCGATGCAGCATAATTATTTTCGTAAAATGTGGCAAGAAAGATCCACCATAAATGATGACCCTCTCATGGCTCGTTTACACCGGGCGGCGATCGACTTAAAGTCTGGGCGAGCGCGGTTTTTCGGGACATGTTGTCCGCTCGCACTATTTGCGTGGACTCTCACCATTGATCGCCCAATAGCGTTTACACCGAAAATCACTGCGATCGATATAAGACCTTTCGATTTCCTTTTACGACGCCTTCGCTCTGAGAACACACCTGATGAAGCCGTGGTCCAAGCGTCAGATGACCAAGGAGGAGAACATCTACAACTACCGCATCTCCAGAGGGCGTCGCGTGGTGGAGAATGCATTTGGCATCCTAGCCAACCGATGGAGGTGCCTGCTGACCACCATGTACCAGTCTCCCGAAGTTATCCAGACCATTGTTGAGTGCTGTGTGGTACTCCACAACCTTCTGAGGACCAGGTACACTGTCATTCACGACAACGAGCTGGACCGTGAGGACGACAACTACAACCTCATTCCTGGGGCCTGGAGACAAGTAGTTCACGTGGAAGAAGGTAATGCTCCTGCACAACCTCCCAACAGAGACACCACTGCAGCCAAGAACCAGCGCACCTACCTCATGGATTACTTCAACGACGTCAGCAGAGGTGCAGTTCCCTGGCAAGAACGCATGATCACTCTCCGAGATTGATAGCAGACTGAATGTGGAGGATTAAACTGGACAATACATTGGACTTGTTTTGAAAAAAACGTATAAAAACTCTAAAAAATAATGAAATATTAAAACAACCCAAAAAACATGACGTGGCCTTACATGTCATAAACTATTACTGTGACCCATACCACAAAGCCCTTGAGTAATAATAAAGTGTAATGACATGTGCTTCCATGTCCTTAACTAATACTATGACAATAACAATTCCCTTGAGTAAATAATAAAGTTATAGATGTGGCATTCCATGTCCTCTAACTTTAGCTGTATCACTGTAATTACAAAGTTATATGGGCTATGATTATTACAACTTGAAATGTGTTAATTTTAGAGTCTGTGTGGGGCCAAAGTTGGAGTAAGTTTGTACCGACTCGCACAAAGCATCGCAGGAGCGGTGCGACCGAGGGCGAGCGCGTTGCAACCGCGTAGCGACTTGTGCGAGCGCGTTGGGTCCACGTTGCGAGCACAGGGCGACCGCCTTGCAACCTCATGGCGAGTTGGGCCGGTCGCACTGAATTTGCGAGTGTTTTGAACCGCGCAATTCAGTTGCAGAGGCCATGGCGACCGATGGGGAGCGAGGACGAGTTTAGGAGACCGTATTGAGAATATAGGGGGCCGAGTAGCGACCACGTAGAGACCACGTAGCGACCGATGGAGAGTCTGTGCGAGTGAGGCCAATTTTTCGGTCGTAACTCGCTCGTAAGTCGATCGCCGCCCGGTGTAAACGAGCCATCATGTTTGCGATTAGTCTGGCACTCAACAGTACTTCAGCGACGTCCAAGCTCATACGCCGGTGGGTGACGACTTATGTGAGGGATATGCAGGATGATCGCCAAAACATTGTATCAAACTTGGTCAGCAGCGACTCGTCTCGACGTAAAACTTATGTTGAACTTAACCCCAGCTTCAGTGTCCACAGTGTTTATAACACACGGTATAGTGTGCACGAGCTGCATAGAAAAACGTTCACAAGATTTCGCGTGAGTAGTCACAATTTGGCGTGCGAGAAGGATCGTTGGAATAGGAGAGGTCGAGGCTGCCTGCCACTGCAAGAGCGCGTATGTACATGCGTATGTATGTACGCGTATGTATGCGTACATATGTACATGTATGTATGCGTGCAGGCTCGTGCAGACGGAGGTATCGAGGTATCGAGGTATCGAGGTATCGAGGTATCGAGCATCGTTCTGAAACACAACATCTACGACAATTATACGGATTTACTACAATGCAAGAACTGTTATATGAAAACTCGACTCCGGATGCATTGTGTTAAGCGATTTATGAAATATTGAAAACGTATACGGGTTAATGACTGTGTAAATACTAAGATTTTAGGTTATAAAAATATTGTTTATGGGTTGGACTACAGTTTTGTTGATGTGTATCTATGATGACTTATATTTTACTTTATATTATTTTACTGTTATTATTTCGTATTGTAGTTTTGTACTGTTTTAACTGCGAATCTATTTTTATAGTTCTCTTACTTTTTCTGGTACTTTTTTTGCATTACATTACTTCTATTGTCCTTTTCAATTTTTTTTTAATATTTTCGTTACATTTTGCTATATATTGATTATAATACTTGTCTACTGTCTCGTTTTAGTGTTATGTCTATTGTTCTTTTAATTTGTGCTTTAGTTCGTAATATAATGTTCCTTTATTTTGATTATAAGGTCCATTATTTAATCTTACTAGTCTATTGTCTTGTTTTAGCTATATTTGGTATATATATTCACTTGTGAAACTAACAAATATGTGTAAATATTATAAAACTGGTCAATAAACTATATATCTTTCCATATGTGTGTGTGTGTGTATATATGTGTGTGTGTGTGTGTGTGTGTGTGTGTGTGTGTGTGTGTGTGTGTGTGTGTGTGTGTGTGTGGTGTGTGTTGTGTGTGTGCGGGGGGGGGGTTCCTCTGGCTGTTCAGTGATAGGTCATCTCTATGGGAGGAAGCAACTCACACCTGACTTCCCTTAAGGTCCGTCCACACTAGCGGGCAATGCCCGCGGGCACAAGCGAGCAGTTTGCCTGTTGACGGGCTCACCGCTTGTGCCCGCGGACAAATGAGTAAAATGTCCGTGATGGTAGGTGAGCGATTTCACCAGGCACTGCCTGCCGCGCCCGGCAGTGCGTCGCTGCCAGACATAGGTGGTTACATGTGGAGCTTTGGAGTGGAGAAGTGGAGCCACTTCTTTTTCTCCACTGTCCTTTTTCTTTTTCAGGCACATAGCAATGATTACGGTACACAGTGCCAACTTCCTATGGTCCTTTCTGCTTCGCATTGTTGTCATACCGCACACAGTCTTTCTGAATAGAGAACGGCTACACTGCCTGGCTGTCCAGATTCCAGCTGCTCGCCTCTGACTGGGCCAGGCAGGTTCTGCTGTGTGGACGACAGTTTCAGTGTGCCCGTGGGCTTTTCCCCGTGACGGGCACTGCCCGGCGGGCTTTGCCCGCTAGTGTGGATGGAGCTTTAGCTCTGATAGCGAGCCTTTTTGTGGGTGATAGGCGTCGCTCCCCGGACAGCCGGTGGTCTTGCGATATCTTGACAGCTTTCAAATTAACTACACACTTGAGGGATATCAGAGCGTGGATGATCCGGGCGTTAGGAGCGACAGGGGCCCGAAATGCCTGGACAGGAAAAGCTGGGGGGGGCCCCCAATCTGTGGGGGGGGTTTTTTTTGATCGCAGACTATATGTGACTATGCTGCGTGGCGAGATTGCAATGAAAAATTCATATGAAAAATTTTTAGAACCAGTCCCCGAGGAAAAACATATTGGACAGGGGTTTGTGTGTCAGCCCACTCCAAGTGTTCGTTTGTACTCAACTTCATGAAATTTGATAAACAAAATTTAATTTTGTTTATCAAATTTCATAGCCTAAAACTTTTTTCCCGTTTAAATATAACATTGATGTTTTTTTAGTATTTTTTTTACCTATTTTTTTTTTTTCTCTCTCTCTCGCTCCCTCTTCTCTCTCCCTCCTTTTCTCTCTCTCCTCGCTCCCTCGTTCTTTTCCTCTCTCCCCTCCTCCCTCCTCTCCTCTTCTCTCTCTCTCTCTCTCTCGCTCTCTCTCTCCCCCTTTTCTCTCTCTCTCTCTCTCCTTTTTCTCGCCCTCTCCTTTATTTTTTTTTCTTTTATTTATTATATATTATATATAAAAGTATAAATATAAAATATAAATATATAAATTATAAATTTTTAAAATATATATATATTTAAAAATAATTATAAAATATAATTATATATATATATATAATTAAATAATATATGTAAATAATATATGAATATAAATATTAAAATATAAAAATAATATTAAAATAATAATATATTATTATAATATATATATATAATATATATATTATATTATAATATTATATATATATATATATTTTATATATATATATATATATATATATATAAAAATATTATAAGTAAATATAATATAATTATTATTATATTTATAAATATAAGATATAATATAATAATATATATAATATATAATATTATAAAAATTATAAAATAATATATATATATTTAAAAATTTTAAAATATATAAAATTTTTTTAAATAATATTTATATTTTTATAAAATAAATATAAAATTTTATAAATATATTTTATATATATATATATATATATATTAATTTTATATAAAATATATATATATATATATTTATTAATATAATAATTAAAAATATAAAAATAAAAATTTAAATTTTTTTTTAAATTTTTTTTTTTTTTAATAAATTTTTTGTTTTTTTTTTTTGGGGTGTGGGGGGGGGGGGGGGGGGTTTTTTTTTTTTTTTTTTGTGCGCAAACAGCATGCTGAGTATTTCACATAGAGGTTTGATAGATAAGAGATACCGTAAACCCGATAAACGCACACACACACACAACCCCACACCACACCCACAACCCCACCCACACACCCACCACACACACCAAAACACACCCCACACACACACACAACACCAACACACATACACACAACATAACACATCAAAGAGAGAAAGAAGTGATATATTTATAATTAAAAATTAAAATTTTATATTATATTTTTTTTATATATTATATATTTTATATTTTATATATATATATATATATATTATAATATATAATTATATTATTTTATATAAAATATATATATATATATAGTATATATTATATTAAATATATATTAAAATTATATATTATTATTATAAGAGGGGAGAGAGAGAGAGGAGAGAGAGAGAGAGAGAGAGGAGAGAGAGAGAGAGAGGAAAAGAGAGGAGAGAGAGAGAGAGAGAGAGAGAGAGAGAGAGAGAGAGAGAGAGGAGGAAAGAGAGAGAGAAGAGAAAGAGAGAGAAGAGAGAGAGGAGGGGAAGAGAGAGAGAGGAAGAGGAGAGAAAGAGAGAGAGAGAGAGAGGAGAGAGAGAGAGGGGAGGAGAGAGAAGGGGAAAAGAGGAGAAAAGGGAGAGGAGAGGAAAAAAGGAGAGAGAAGGGAGGAGGGAAAAGAGAGAGAGAGAGAGAGAGGGGAGAGAGAGAGAAGAGGAGAGAGGGAGAGAGAGAGAAAGGGAAAAAAAAAAAAAAAATAATAAAATATATATAATATATAATAAATAATAATAATATAATAATAATATATAATAATATATATATATAATATATATATAAATATGATTTAAATTATATATATATATATTATTAATATATATGTAATATATATATATATACGTAATTATATATATATATTTTTTTTTTATGATACAATGCATGCAGTAATTTTATTATTATATATATTATAATAATTAATATATATTATATATATATATATATATATATATATAATATATATAAATAATATAATATAATATAATAATTATAATATATAAATATTTTAATATATTTATAATAAAATATAAATATAAATATATATATAATATAATAATAATATATATATTAAAAAATAAAAAAAGAGAGAGAGAGAGAGAGAGAAGAGAGAGAAAAGGGGGAAAGGGAGAGAAGAGAGAGAGGAGAAAAAGGAGAGAGGAGAGGAAGAGAGAGAGAGAGAGAGAGGAAGAGAGAGAGAGAAAAGAGAGGAGAGAGGAGAGAGAGAGAAGAGAGAGAGAAGAGGAGAGAGAGAGAGGGGAAGAAGAGAGAGAGAAAAATATTCAAAAAACATCAATGAGCAATAGTTTAATTTGGGAAAAGCTATTGGGGATAGATTTGAAAAACAAAATTTTAAATTGTGTTAATCAAATTTCATAAAGTTGAGTCCCAAAACGAAACTTGGAGTGGGCTGGCTCGAGCCCAGATAAATTGATCGACTCTTGAGGCTGCTCTTTGCTCAACGCTGAAGATCCCTGAAATTAACGCTAACATGAATAATGCATTACTAAGGAAGCGCCAATATTTCCTTAGTGTAAGTTTTTTTAATTTTTATTTATATATATATATATATTATATATAATATATATATTTTATATATATATATATATATAATATATATATATATAAAAATATATATATATTATAAAATATATATATATATATATTTTATATATATTATAGTTTTTATATAATATATATATATGTTTTTTATATTTTGTTTTTCTTGGTCTTCCTGAATCACCACCTGTCGCCATATTGAACAAACATGTTTCGAGCCTTGGTAAACAAGGCTCAAATATGCTGTGCCATAAAACTACATTAGATAATCTTATTACAGTAACGATTTCTTTTGATACGGTGATGCAGTTTTCATTATGGGAATATTTTTTTCTATGAAAATAGATTTGTTGATAACTAAGGGAGTTAACTGAAATATTGGCATGTGGTGGAGAGACATGAATGAAAAAATTAATAATTGTTAATGATAAAAACATAAAGGTATTTTAGCTTGCTGACTAAAATACCAAAATCATTGATGGAATATGTCAGGAACACAAACAAACAACAGAGACGAAATCAGTAAATTTTCAGATGCGAATTGAAATAGTCAAATTGCCAGTAAGCATCAATCAATTAATCATTGGAGGCATACGCCGGCGGGCGCGTCCCCCTCGCCAACCCGACGACGCCACTCCCGGTGTTCACCGCGGTCGAGTCCCCATGCAGGCTCCCTTCCCATACCAAGTTACTCCCGACAGAAAACATCAACTTGCCCCAGCCGCGAGCCTTGTGGTCGCCCCCTTGGCTTTCTCCACGCCGGATTGTTTCTTACAGATACAACCCGGTGGGAAAGATCGGTTTCAGGGTAGCGTGCCACATGTCCATATAGCTGAAGTTAGCGCTGCCAGACTATGCAGGTGATAGGCCTCGATTCAGTCTCACGGTGCAATCGCTATTTTTGACACGTAGTCATCTCTGTGATACCCCATGATTCTGCGAAAACACTTATTACCAAAGGCATTGATTCGCCTTTTCAAGTCACTATTTAGTGTCCATGTCGCAAATCATAGAAGATAAGACATGGATCAAACAAGCGACTGAAGATCCGGCTCTTTGTCCCTTCTGCACAGGTATCGACCAACGCCAGACTCGTGTGAAGCGAAGCCATAACTCCACGTGAGCTATGCCAATCTGACGTAAGACTTATTTTAAGTGACCCGCCGTCATTAAGGACTGCGCTACCAAGGTATGTAAAACTGTCCAAGATCTCAATGTCCTCGCTGCAAGCATGAACAGACTGTACTGAATCATCTAGGTAAACGCCTCCAGAAGCTACCCTTCAGCTATTTCTGTACCAGATCCAGCGGTGCAGCTCTCGCTTGATACCAAGAACCAGCAATTCTCAAACCTTCTGGACCTCGGAAATTCAGAAGGAGATGAACTGTTAATGGTTTCCTGGTACCGGAGCCATGGACCAACAAATAATTATAGCCATCTCTCACAGTCAGTAGTAGCATTTAAGTCGCCCAAGACAATGAGTGTGCCCGAGGAGGACACTGTGTCGAGGTGTTTGGCGTAGCGCATCTCTTCTCTTCGGTCACACACCTCGTTAGGAGCGTACACTTGCAAACAAGAAACAGAAACCCAGAGTGTGTTTTATCCGCACCTGCATTAAACGCTCATCAACCGGAGTAACCTCAACCACAAACGGCTGCAGTTTGCTGGAGATGCCTATAGCTAATCCCCGGACACGGTGACCATTGCTCATGCCGGACCATAAGTAGGTGTAACCCCCACTGCTTGTCTCGCCACTGCCACTAACAGTAAGCATGAGTGAATATGGAAATATGCTGGAGTGGAGTATGGAATATGCAATACCTATATTGTATGGTGTATATGTATTGTGTACTGTATCCATGTCAGTCTCCTAATGTTTACCTTTCGTCCACAGTTCAATATCAGTTTATGTTTTCTTTTATATCTAGCATCAATATCATACTTTTTATATCATCACCAGATTGAAATTTCACAGCATGAGCTATGTGTTTCCGTCACTTTCACTCATCGTTAAGAATCTATAGACATTGGCTCATCAAGGTGAACACACTGAACAGGCATTTGTATTCCCCTATAAATACAAATACAAAAATTGAAATGCCGCTGACACTGTTATATTAGTCTTAGTATTATTTATATATTTGTGTCATTGACAATCGACAATCAAGTCTTTCGATGTTGTTCATGTTATTGCTGTTTTTGATGTTGTTGTCGTTATTACTTCAATTGGTGTTGCTTGTGGTAGTTATAGCGGTTGTGTTGATGGTGGGGCTAGTTATAACTGCAATTGTGTAAGTGATGCAACTGACGTTGTTTTTGTTACTGCTACTGCTACTAGTTACGAGCGAGCGCGAAGCGCGAGCGAGTCCTCACTGGATACGGGATTTTTCTCACAATCAAGCGGCCGACCCGACCCGACCGACCGACGGACCATCACGTCTTTCAGGCGATATGTCTTTGGAATCCCGGTTCCCGATTGACAAAGCGGTCTTCGCATCTGATACAAGCACCCATTCCATCTATTGACTTGGCATGTTTGTCTCACGTGAGGGTCCAGCAGGGCGCGGGGTGCTGCGCGTGAGGGTTGTCAGACAACGTATCCTGCATAGATGGAAAAACGCGTACCGAACCTAAGTTGAACTTGGTGTGTGGTTTGAGACCACACACATAGCAATGCACAAGTGTCAAAAACTCGGGTGACGCCGCCACGTGCCGCACGTGCTTGCGGTTCTCTACGGGCTAGCTCGTCCTTCGCGATTAAGGCGGCATTCTTGGTACTAGATCTACTATCTTTTCAACGATCTTGAACCAATAAACCTTAATATTCCTTACATACATTCAGTTTGTTTGATTTTAATATGATTTAAATAAAATATTATTTTTAAATCCAATAATAAATCATACCTATCAGTATTTGAAAACGAGAGGCAAAGAAGGAAAATAAGCAAATGGCTTTATGAACAACAATTTTATCATGTGTAGTATCAATTATATCATTTAATGAGCCTAAATGAGTGGT
>JACEEZ010005876.1:105000-122500 GCA_016584305.1 Chionoecetes opilio
ATCTGTGTTTCCTGGATGCCAGAAAGGCGTTTGACAGAGTGAATTACTGGAAGCTCTTTCATAATCTTCTCGTCAGGGGCACACCTGGGTACAATTTAAATATATTAATGTACTGGTATACTACCCAGGAATTTACTGTTAAGTGGGGTAATTCCTTCTCGCTGTCCTTTAGTACTGCCAATGGTATTTGGCACGGGGGGGATTTTATCTCCCTACCTGTACAATGCGTACACGGATGATATCAGTGCCAACCTTCGTGATACAGGTATCGGCTGCCACATACATGATAGGTGCATCAACTCACTGAGCTATGCTGATGATATAGTACTGCTCGCACCCACTGCGTATGCGTTGCAGGACCTTATCAATGTGTGTCAGGTGTATGCTGCCAAGCATGACATTGTCTACAACACCACTAAGATAGAGTGCATGGTAGTATCACCGGCACGCACTCATGTGGATTACCTCGAAACAGCATGGCTCGGTGGGTCTGCCCTCACTTTTGTGGATAGATTCGCATACTTAGGCCATGTTATATCCCACGACATGACTGATGATAATGATATCATCAAGCAGACCACCAAGCTTCTTGTCGTGGGTAATACTCTACAGAGGAAATTCTCCTACTGTAGCAGAGAGGTGAAAATGGAGTTACTCAGAAGTCACTGCTACTCTATATACTGCAACTCGCTGTGGTCGCGGTACAAGGTGGCCACTCTGAACCGCCTTAAGGTCTGTCACAATGACATCCTTAAGAGGCTTCTGGGGCTGCCCAGGTGCTGCAGCTCGTCCCTGGCTTTCGCTAGGAACGGGGTGAACAATCTGGGTGTGATCCGTTGACACTCCGTGTTCAGCAGACTCATGCCCTTTATATTTCTGCCCGTAATCGTGCCAAATATTTACTTCAACTTACCAAAAACTCTTTCATTCATAGAAAATGTCAAAATCTTTCTGAATCAAATTCCTCTCGTGACTTCTGGCATCTAACTAATAACATCTCTAACAATTTTTCTTCTGCATCTTTCCCTCCTATGCTTCACCCAGATGGCTCCACAGCTATCTCATCTATTTCTAAAGCTGAACTCTTCGCTGAAACCTTTGCAAAAAATTACACTCTGGTTGATGAATCGCTTGTTCCTCCTTCTCCTCCACCCTCTGAATATATTATGCCTGTCATTAAGTTCCTTCGGAATGATGTTTTCTTTGCCTTTTCTGGCCTAGATCCTTGGAAGGCTTACGGTCCTGACGGAGTCCCTCCTATTGTTCTCAAAAACTGTGCTTCTGTGCTTGCACTTTGCCTGGTCAAATTTTCCGTCCTTGTCTATCTACTTCCACCTTTCCTTGTTGCTGGAAGTTTGCTCACATCCAACCTGTTCCTAAGAAGGGTGATCGTCCTAATCCTTCAAACTACCGTCCTATAGCTTTGACTTCCTGCCTTTCTAAAGTTTTTGAATCGATACTTAATAAGAAGATTCTTAAGCATCTATCTGCTCACAATCTTCTATCTGATCACGGTCACGGTCACGTCACGTACGGTTTCCGTAAAGGGCGAACTACTGGCGATCTTCTAGCTTTCCTAACTGAATCTCGGTCATCCTCCTTTAGGGGTTTCGGTGAAACTTTTGCTGTTGCCCTTGACATATCAAAAGCTTTTGATAGAGTCTGTCACTAATCTTTAATTTCCAAACTACCCTCATTCGGTTTCTATCCTTCTCTCTGTACCTTCATCTTAAGTTTCCTTTCAAACCGTTCTATTGCAGCTACTGTAGACGTACATTGTTCTTCTCCTAAATCTATCAATAGTAGTGTTCCCCAGGGTTCTGTCCTATCACCCACTACCTTTCTATTATTCATTAATGATCTTCTAAGTCTAACTCAAAGCCCTATCCACTCCTATGCTGATGATTCTACCCTGCATTTCTCAACGTCGTTTATTAGACGTCCAACTCAACAGGAACTAAGGGATTCACGGAAGATGCCACCGAGCGCCTAACTTCTGATCTTTCTATAATTTCTGATTGGGGCAAAGCAAACCTTGTTTTGTTCAATGCCTCAAAAACCCAATTTCTTCACCTATCTACTCGACAAAACATACCAGATAACTATCCCCTATTCTTCAATGACACTCCACTGTCTCTTTCTTCTACAATGAACATTCTAGGACTATCCTTTATAAAAATCTGAACTGGAAATCTCACATCTCATCTCTTGCTAAAACAGCTTCTAAGAAGTTAGGTGTCCTGTGGCGTCTGCGTCCCTTTTTTTCTCCCTCCCAATTGCTTGCTCTCTATAGGGGCTTTATCCGCCCATGTATGGAGTACGTCTCACATGTTTGGGGAGGATCCACTCATACAGCTCTCCTAAACAGGGTTGAGTCAAAAGCTTTTCGTCTCATCAACTCCTCTCCTCTGACTGACTGTCTTCAATCTTTAAATCACCGCCGCAATGTTGCTTCTCTTGCTCTCTTCTACCGTTATTTTCATGCTCACTGCTCATCTGAACTTGCTAACTGCATGCCTCCCCCCATCCCGCGGCCTCGCTGCACAATACTTTCTACTCATTCCCATCCCTATTCTGTCCATCTTCCTAATGCAAGAGTTAATCAGTATCTTTACTCTCTCATCCCGTTACCTGGTAAACTCTGGAACTCTCTTCCTGTTTCTATTTTTCCACTTTCTTATGACTTAAATCTTTTCAAAAGAGGAGTAACAAGACATCTCCCAAACTAAATTGGCTCACCCCTCCTTTTTATTTTATTCTCTTACTGTCTTCTTTATAGGGACTGGCAACTAAGTGGGCTTTGTGTTACCCATTTTTGTTGTGACCTTGGCCTGTTCTTTGTGATGTAAAAAAGAAAAAAAGAAAAAAAAGAAAAAAAAAAAAAAGAAAAAAAGCTTAAGGAGTAGGTTTGAGCTCTCTACGAACTCCATCATCACCTCTGTTAGGCAGAGCTCGGCCTATGTATGTGGACCTATACAACAGCGGTGGCTGGGTCTGCTGTTTGTGGAGAATGTGGGGTAGCACAGGTGTCCATGTATGTGTATTCTATGTACGTTGATACTATGTCCCCTAATGTGCCTATACTATGTTCTTGTTTTTGTTTTTTTTGCTCTAGTACTTAAGTTAACTCCTTGGCTTGTCCTTGTTGCTTTGTTTTTTGTCTGTATGCCTCTGGGCGAGAATAAAATTATAATTATTATTATTATAGTGTACCAGTCGTTCAAAGGATAACACTAACATTGGTCTGAACATATATTAAAAGCTCAATTAAGAAAAATATAATGTAAATGGACGCCACTCATAATGAAAATGGCCGTCACTCAATCAAAATGGCCGCCACTCAATTTTGTGAACACTCTCACACACACACAAAGCTGTGCATTCAAGTGCGGCCTTTTTGCACTTGCAACGCTTGAGACAGCTCTTTTTGCACTTGCACGATACTAACTCATAGCAGGTGTGGGCTGCTTCGGGTAGCTTCGTCCAGTGTGGCTCGTACACCCCCTCGTCATTCTTGACCCAGCCCCAGCTGGATGGAGGAGACAGCTCTGGCGTTGGTAGCAGTGTTTGACCCCACACAAGGCCTCCTTGGTAGGCCGCCCTCTTCACATGCTCCTCCAGAGCTGCCTTGGTTGGCGGCATCAGCTGCACGTTGTTTTTTATTCGCGAAGAGTTTCTTCTAGGCCTTGTCAATGTCCTTGCACGTGCTGGTTCTGTCATAGAGAAATATGACGAACCTCTCGATGGTGTGCATGACATCGTCTGGTGTGCCACTTGGTACAGAGGATAGTTTCAGCAGTGCGTCTGTAAGTGCTGGCAGAGCGGTCCAGATTTTTCCAGGCAGTCTTCTTACCATGTCCAGCAAAGCTAGATACAGTGTCACACCCAGTCAGAGCGTGAAACATAGGGAGTGCCTGTTCCTTCTCTGGTCCTAGGCCAGCTGCTATTTCGTGGGCTGCCAGGTACCGAAAACTCTTCCCAGTGCCAAATGCCAGCCACAGTTCATCTTTTGGTTTCAGTCCCTGGGCCACTGATACAGCCAACACCACGACATCGGTGTCAACTGTCTTGAGCAGTATCTTGTGGTGACCGTGGTTGGCTGCATGGGATGCATGCAACAACATTCGAGTGTCAGCTTCTTCGTGGTTGCATGGGGCGAGCAAGGCCAGGTCTTGCAGTGGTGACTTGCTCAGGACTGCATCTCCATCAGTGATAACCAGCTGCTTGTCATCCTGGTCAAACCACTTGAAGATAGCTTCTGATAGGAATTTGAACAACTCGGTCTTGTTGGTGTCCACTCGGAGGAAGTTCTGCCAGTTTCCAGGTATAACTGCTGTTCCGACCACGCGTCAACGCACTCCTTTTCCACGCTTTGATCTTGAACTACCTTTTAGTGAATCAGCAATGTAGTGGTCCCATACAAGGTCCAGGCGTGACAGAGTCTGAAGCTTTGTTGATAGGTACGGTATGAAGACATCCTGGGCATAGTAATCAAAGTTCTTGGCTACCGCAGGCTTCATCATCTGGACAATGACTGCCCCATCAAGAACTAGGCAGGTGGTATCAGGAGCCTATGATTGGGCATTGGAGAACTCTTCAAAGTATTTGAGGAGATCACTCTTCGTACCTAGACGGAGACTTTCTCCATCGGAGAGAACTGGAGGACACGCTTGATTCTCATGACGAAAGAACTCTTCAAGGTTTCCATTCGTCGTCTGGCAACCATTGTAGAGCTGTGAGAAAAGTGCCACGTCGTTCCTGAGAGAGGCCAGCTGGTGTTTCCCTTTGCTCACACTTCTCGGGGTGGAAGTGCTGAACACCTTCAACTTGTTCCGACGAACTGCATCATCAATTGGCTTCGTCCTTTCCACTAGGCAGTCTCTGGTGAAAGCCTGGAACTGCTCTTGGCCAATCTTCTTTACATTCCTGACAGTCTCAACTGCAGCAGGATCTGCAATTTCCTTTGTGTCAAGGACAATCAGATTCGTGCTCTCTTCCACAAAGGGGTTGCCAAGCTCTTCCATGACGCTGACAAGGGCGCGGACATCCTTGGCGAAAGAGGTCTGCACACTTGGTGTCTGGTCGTTTTTTGTTTGTGTCTATCGGGCCTCCAGCAGGGGAGGACCACGGGCTAGCTTCAGCCCGTCAGAGAGATGCTTTGATGTCGCAGAGGTGGAGTGCGTTGATTGGTGGCAGCCTAGTGCGGCAGCGCGGCGGCGCTAGGCTGCGGGCAAAAAGACGGGAGGCGAGGGGCATGGCTACTCTCGCCGTTCCCAGAAGAGAGGAGAGTGTCCGTGCTGCTGGCGTGCGGCACGAGGACTGGCTTGTCCATCCTGACGAGGAGTGCGGGGCACTCAGCAGGATACACTCTCCGTGTGGGAGGGGGGGGCGCAGCAGGCTGCTACGCGTCGGGGATGAGGGGGAAGAGTGGCCATGAGGGGGCTGCCCGGCCCGCTGCCATGGGGGTTGGCTTGTTATCCCAGCCAGGAGCTCCGATAGGCGGTGACTGCTGGCTCCAACTCTGGTCTGGTCGTGATGACGTGTGTCCTCTCGCCTGCCCCAGTGTTGATGGCCATCTTGGAACTCTTCTATGGCCCTGGCAACTTCTGGCCCGGCAATCATCCAACGCCGTAGGGCAGTTGGGTTGTCAGTGAGGCCGACTGCTCCACCATCTCCTTTGATGCATGCGTTATTTTTTTCTTGCGCCTGGTCGATTGGGATCGAAAAGAACACGTTCTTCGTCTTCCGTACAGTGAAGTTGCCAGCCCTAAATTCTCTGTCTACATCTGGGTGCTTCATTGGGGGCTCTACCATGTCCCTCGGGTGAACAGGAACCCACCTGGCATAGTGTGTGTGGTCTAAGGCATGGAACCATGGGACCAGTTCCGTCAGGGGATCAAGGTACATCGTGAATGAAGCCTGCCGCAGAGAACGCACGTAGACCAGTACGAACATCTCTAGTTTCAACACAGTTGCCCAGTACTGAAAGTTGGGAATGTCTTCTCCTCTCTGGTGACACCAGACTTCGAACTCGGGCATGTCTTCTGCATCATCAAAATCTGTCATACAGTGGAGTTCATACGCACGGTGTTGCAGGATGTGCAGTATCGCTGCAGTGATTTGATGAGCTCTTCTTGTGCGGGTGACGTAGGCAGCTCGCAGGAAGGAGTCGGCTGTCCCTGGCGTTGCAATCTCAGCTTGAACCAAGGCTTGTACCCAGCCACTTCCTCGCAGCCAGTCGCCCAGCATCTTCAGGGCGACCATCTCGATGTGGAGCCCACCTAACATCACTACCATCTTTTCTTCTCCATACTTCTCTGGCCACTTCCACTGAATTTGCTTTGCCAAGGCAAACAGTGGCTGGTCCAAGGTGACGACAGGTGTCTGGCCAGGACTCGCATGTTCTACAGCATTCTTCACCACATCCATGGAGTGCCGGATCATGGCCACTGTGTGGGCACTGTCAAGGAACAGCGGAAGCAGGGCGGTGGGGCAGATGGTTCGAGCTAACGGCGGCTGGCGACTGGCATGAAACGCTGACCACAATATTTTCTCGTATATCCCAGTGTTGTCTCCTAGGACCCGCCTTACGTGCTCTAGCCACAGGTATGGGGAGTTTTCTAATAAGCTCACGCTCAAGCCTGTTTCTCGCGCTCTCATATCCTCTGCCCTTTGAGCGTGAATGATCTATCATTTACCGTAAATTTCCTGTACTTTTTTCGGGACATATCAGAATTACCCTTCAATACAACAACTGAAACAGTTCTTAATAAAAAATGTAGTTTATCATTTTGTTTTTCAGCACTTGAAGAAAATATTGGCAAAACATAGAATACTTGAAAACTCAATTTCTTAAAATCGTCATTTCATGGAAACACTGCACGTTCAAGCTGAATGAAGCTTCAGGAAGTATGTACTTGTATGTAAGCTTTCACTGAGTACCTGTTTTGGGTGTATATGTCTCTCTTAAGACGAACATTTAACCAAGAAGTAATTTAAGTAATTGGCACCTCAACGAACAGTCCTCTATCGAAGACAATACATGGGTCTTGTTTACTTGTTGTCTTGAAAAAGAGCGGGCTGCAGGAACGCATGCATCCGCCGTTATCTGCCTCACCTGTGCCTTCCTGAGGAGACAGGTCAACTACCACGCCTGTAATAGCATCATAGGACATCACCAGGGCTCATAGTGTTCCCCAAGGGATCCTCGCAGCCCTAAAACAAGAACAAAACAAGACTCTTCCCCCCAGCCGTGGATAAGAAGTGACTGATATCAGATCCCGACATCGGGATGGTTTCTTCGGAGATGCTGAACGCCACACTATTTCTTGGTTAAATGTTCGTCGCAAAAGAGACAGACACATCCAAAACAGGTACTCGGCGAAAGCTTACATACAAGTACATACTTCCTGAAGCTTCATTCAGCTTGAACGTGCAGTGTTTCCATGAAATGACGATTTCAAGAAATTGAGTTTTCAAGTATTCTATGTTTTGCCAATATTTTCTTTAAGTGCTGAAAAACAAAATGATAAACTGCATTTTTTATTAATAACTGTTTCAGTTGTTGTATTGAAGGGTAATTCTGATATGTCCCGAAAAAGTACAGGGAGTTTACGGTAAATGATAGATCATTCACGCTCAAAGGGCAGTGGATGTGAGATGCGCGAGAGACATCTGGCGGCTTAGCTTTGAAAACTCCCCATTCCTCCTCAGTCTGCTCCTTGAAGCCGTCTCTGGTCAAGGACACCACTCTAGTAGCTGGAACAGAGAGGTTCTTCATGCTGGTAGTGACTGGGGGCACATTAGTACAGTAGTGTGGCAAGTGGCCGACCATCTTCGAGCTAGGATCTCTAGATCCACCAACGATTACAATGCTTCGGTCCACTCCTGCGCCAGTGAAAGAGGGGTGCTGGAGGAGGGAGATGGCTGTACCATGGAAGGAATTTTTCGCTGTCGTTGAACTGAGATTGTGGTCGACATTGTCTACGGCTGACATTGTGAAGACATTGCTGCGCAGCTTTGGGGGGCAGACCACTTGTTCTCTGTGAAACTGTTGGCAGGCAGTGTTCCCCATCTGAGCTGAGAGCTGGAGAACGCGGGCATAGGAGATGCTCATGCCCAGGTGTGACAACCTGTCTACTAATTCCCTCTTTCGTGTGTGAGCGTGCAACATCACCCCTACGTATGTGGGAGCTGGTGTCTCCTGTGCAGCACTGTGCCTGACAGTTACGGTTCCTGTGGTGCGATGTGTTTGGTTGTGCTTGATGTAGTTAAACTTCAGCATCTGGACAATGGCAAATGCTGCAAGGGTTCTGCCTGCCATCTGATCCTTAATGCTGGGACCCTCTAGGACCATGCTCACCAGGGCAAGCAGCAGTGATGGCACAGATTCTTCTTGGCATCCTTCAGGGAATCCGTTGAAGGGCTTAGTTTCTTCAAGCATGTGGCGGCGCACGGTCTGTGCAGCACGTGCAAAATGGACCACATCATTATCACTGTCCAGCTCACAGGCTTTGATGAGAGCAGCCCCAACGTCTTCTTCAAATACCAGCAGGACGTCTCTCCCCTTTGTGTGTGCGCGCATGTCAGTAAACTGAGTAAGGAGTCTCTGCTTCAGTCGTGTGGAGTGGACCCTTGTGTCGAGCTTAACCCCTAGCTGTTCCATTCTGGACTGATAGAGCTCTACGAGATTAGCTAACCTGAACACTGGTACTGTCTCCTCATTTAGCCTAGCTTATTCTATGTAGAGGACCAGTTCAGCGAAGACAATACCTGATACTTCTCGCTCCTTGTCTTTGTACTTTGGTCCCCCAGACTGGGCCTTTCTAACACGGTTGTGCAGCACTGTGAAGTACCTCTTATGGTACTTGGCTTCCTGGGCGATTATGTCTCCGGCAGTGAGTCGGCCGAGCAGTTATGTGTCATCAAGAATGGCTACCCAGTCTCGAACTTTACTCTCCAGTTGAAATGTTGTAACTTCGTGAAGACCATCTGTTCCTGCAGGTTGTCGACAGAAGAAACACTGGGCTTCTTGGGCCTTTTCTGTACTGGATGATCTTGAATGAAGTCTGGTGCGTTTGCACGCATCTGGTACGTCATGGATCTCTCCTTCTCTCATCAGTGTTCGCTTTTCTGCTCCTTGCAATTTTGTATTGTTATATTTGAGCTTGCATGTTTGATGGTACAAAGCATTGTTTGCAACTATGGCCGCTTCAATGCTATATTCTTCATTAAGTCTTTCCAACTGAAGTGTTCCTGGAAGTTGTCCAAGCTCACTGAATCTGATCAAATTGGCTGCGAGTAAACTGTACCCAGTCCCAGAATCTTTTCGCTTGGACTGTGAAGGACATGTCAGAGACTCTGCTTTGTCCTCTTGGCAAATGCAACACAGCTTCCAGTTAGTCTTAGCTGGGTGCGTTGATGTTGATGTTGATGGGCCAAGATGCTCAAGGCCAAGAAATTGGAAGCTCTTCTTGGACATGGTCAATTTGGTCAATGCGACAGTGGCTATATCTTCTGTTCACCAGCAACCACCACCATCAGATCTGTAAACAAATGGTCTACAATGCGCAAAATACTAATAAAAACATTTGATATAATTGGTTAGACATGTGAGCTAAATAATGCAACATGAGTTACAAATATATATATATTAGCTGATTACAATAGTTTGACAAAAATAATGATATATTATATATCGAGGTATTACAAAAAACTTTCTAGAATAGATTTAATGGCTAACTATTGTATTATTTTATATATTTGAAAAGAGTTCCTTTACTTGAATAGTTACTGTAACACAATATATCAGGCAACGAAACTAACTAGAGAGTAGAGCTCTTACATTAAAGATTAACACGCGAAATAAAGTTCCGAGCGGTGACGCACGTTATACAAGTTATGCTACAGCTTACGTCTAGTAGGTATAGGTATAGGTGAATATATCTTCTGCTGTAATACACAAAACAACACACTTTCGGGGTACTACGGATATAAGACTATTATTAATTACAGTGTAATGTATACAGTGTATACATTACAATGACCTTTTCTTTCTAAATTAAGACATGAGATTGGCGGAAGCATCACTATAACTCACTTTATTGGTCTCTGTAGAATCACAACACAGCCACTCGATGAACCATTTTTCGTGCCTGTTTTAAACGTAAACAAATGCGTGTTGCCATACCAATCGAGAGGGAATTTTTAGAGGGAAACCCGAGATAATACAAATGTTCTGTAAACCTTACTATACATGTGTCTTAACCCTAGCATAGTGCCTATTTACATGGATTTTCGGTGAACATTCTAAGGGTTTGTAAAATTATAGTAACCGCTAGCGGCCATTTTGAGAAATGGGTGCCGCGGCTATCAGGACCTGAATTTGACATGGCCCAATATCCAAATCTGTTTATAATATGATAGTCTACTAGTGTGCCAAATTTGGTGCTTTCCTCACAAAATGCACAATTGTTATGGTATATTTAGCTTAGGCGCCATACTATTGGCTTCAAATCGAAGAGCTGATGTTCCTCTCCACCCTCTATAGCTCCAAGGTTGGCCCCGTGGTCATTGTGTCCTACGTTTATGGGGTCGGGAGCCGGACGAAAAGGAAGAAAATAAGTTATGTACAACATGAACCCCAAGTATAATATGGTGGAGGTTATTAGTCGAGAACAAACACACATCGCCGAGGGTTATTCAGAGGCATCTGAAACTACCAGAAGAGGACGTAACGATTTGCCGTTATTGTGGAGGAAAGGAAATGTAGTCCCCATATTTAAGAAGGGGGACAGAGGACTAAAGTCAAATTATCGACCCGTTAGTCTAACGTCAGTGGTAGGTAAATTATTGGAATCTATTATTGCAAAAAAACACTAGAGAGCACTTAGAAAAACTTAGTTTGATCAATGATTCACAACATGGATTAACCAAGGGTAGGTCATGTCTCACAAATGTATTGAGTTTTTATAGGAAAGTTTATGAGACGGCAGATAATGATAAGGATTATGATATAATATATCTGGAGTTTTGTAAGGCATTCGGCAAAGTACCACACGAGCGACTCTTAAATAAGGTTAAGGCTCATGGAATAAAAGGGAAGGTTCTTCGTTGGATCAGAGCTTGGTTAAGTGATAGGCAACAAAGGGTTACAATTAATGGTTCTAAATCTGAATGGGGACAGGTGACAAGTGGAGTTCCACAAGGGTCTGTTTTGGGTCCATTACAATTTTTGATTTACATCAACGACTTGGATAGTGGGATTAGCAGTGATATCAGCAAGTTTGCTGATGATACTAAGGTAGGTAGGATTATTGGATCACAGTCTGATGTAAACATATTGCAGGGAGACTTAGATAAACTTAATGAGTGGGTAGACAGATGGCAGATGGAATTTAATATTGATAAGTACAGCGTTATGAATGTTGATAGAAAAAACCCAGGTAATAGGTACACCATACGCAATGTAACGCTGAAAAGATCAGAAGGTGAAAAAGATCTTGGAGTGAGGGTCAGCCCAGACCTCCGACCTAGGAAACAATGAATTGAGGCTAGAAATAGAGCTAATAGAGTGTTAGGATTCATTACCAGAAGTGTTAAAAGTAGAAGTGCGGAAGCTGTTCTAAAGCTTTATCTGGCTCTAGTCAGACCTCACCTAGACTACGCAGTTCAGTTTTGGTTTCCATATTACAGGATGGATATAGCCTTGTTAGAATCAATGCAGAGAAGGATGACCAAAATGATTCAAGGGATGCGTAACTTTAGTTATGAGAAGAGATTGAAGCTATTAAAATTACACTCACTCGACAGACGCAGAGTAAGGGGTGATCTGATAGAAGTTTTTAAATTGATAAAGGGATTTAATAAAGGAGAGGTAGGCAAACAAATAGGGTGGTGAATGACTGGAATGGACTCAGTAGAGAGGTAGTTAGTGTTTAGTCATTGGGGAGCTTTAAAGAGGGGCTGGATAGGTTCATGGATGGGGATGAAAGGTGGATGTAGGTAGTGTTAGGTAACAGGAACTACCTCGTGTAGGCCTCACGGCCTCTTGTAGCTTCCTTATTTTCTTATGTCCTTATGTTTTTATGACGTAAATGGATTCTCATTCCTTTGTCTCTCCAACTAAGGTTACGTGAGAGCTGTCGTGAAGCATTGTGAAGACAGGCAGTCATGCTCCTCTCATTTATCTGTGCTTTTCAACATTCGCTTAAAAAAAGCCGTTGATTCCTGGCTGCATGCATGGCCAGAAATCACACAAGACTTGACGATGCGTGGAAACGAGCAACGAGTGACGGGCTTTAAAATGGCCTGGCGTGAGGCGAGGATGATTTCACATTTAACTTTCCTTTTATGCCCGTGAGAGGTCTTGAATGCAAAAAAATCGAGACAAATGAGCGAGTTATAATAGAGAGATGGGAGAGAAAAAGCTTTGGATCCAACCGATTTTTTTTCAGGGAATGTTTGAGATATTGTACCGATCTTATTCTCGGTGTTTCACCAATGCAATTTTCTTTTTAACCAAATGCACCGTACATGCATTTTTTTGTGTGTGTTGGTCAGTGAAAGGTTAGAGGTGATGTGTGTGCGTGTGTGTGTGTGTGTCAGTGTGTGTGTGTGTAACTGTGTGTGTGTGTGTGTGTGTGTCTATGTGTGTGTGTGTGTGTGTGTGTGTGTGTGTGTGTGTGTGTGTGTGTGTGTGTGTGTGTGTGTGTGTGTGTGTGTGTGTGTGTGTGTGTGTGTGTGTGTGTGTGTGTCTTGGGAAGTGTACAGAGCGGAATGAAGGGATTAAGTGTTGATGGCGGGGAAGAAGGAGAAGGAAGGAGGACGATGACGCCGTGAATGAAGAGATTGGAAGAAAGAGATGGCTGTGATTATTAGAGAGAGAGAGAGAGAGAGAGAGAGAGAGAGAGAGAGAGAGAGAGAGAGAGAGAGAGAGAGAGAGAGAGAGAGAGAGAGAGAGAGAGAGAGAGAGAGAGAGAGAGAGAGAAAAAAACCTCCAGGCCTCTGAGTCCCTGCCAGTGGAAGCATCAGTCCCCACAGGGCTCTGTGCTGGGGCCAGTCCTGTGGAACATCTATGTGGACGACCTTACGCGGCAGCCAAAAAAAAAAAAAAGAGAGAGAGAGAGAGAGAGAGAGAGAGAGAGAGAGAGAGAGAGAGAGAGAGAGAGAGAGAGAGAGAGAGAGAGAGAGAGAGAGAGAGAGAGAGAGAGAGAGAGAGACGCTGGAGCTGGCGTGACTGGATGGGAGGTGGGTGGGCACAGATAAACCCACAAAAGGACGCAGAACCTCCTCTCGCTCCTATCCAGAAATCGCTACTCGGACCACCTTCCTCTACTATTACCCTGATGCACGGATAAGCGGTAAAATTTACCCTGGCATATTTGGGCGCGTCAGCTGAATTCCTACACTGTATCATTCGAATGTGAAGAGTTGGTATATAGCGCCACGCAAGAGTAATACAAAATTGTGCTTTGGTTCAGGATTGCCTCGTGTGTCGCTTTCCTAGTTTTATACATACCACTGAGTCATGTGAGGGTGGGAGTGTCGATCGTGTTGTCAATGAACTTATGAGGATTTAGGATTCTTTCCCTTCATTTCTTATTCCTTTCCTTGACTGCACGACTTTCTCTGCTTCCTCTCCGTTGTATCCTGCGCGTGATTTCTTTGATCAGCATTGCGACGTGAGAAGGAATGAGTTAGATTTGTTATATATTTCACTGGTTTATTCTCTTGCACAATCATATCAAGTTTCTTCTTTACTTATATGTCTATATTATCTTCCCTTCAAACTTCTTACTAATCCTAATTCCACGTTGTTCATCTATTGCTTCATTCACTCTCTTCCCTCTCATACGAACATTTTACACAATCCTCTATAGAATATATGCGATATCTGAAGGATGAAAAGAAATGTAGTTGGTATGTTACATCGAGAAACTCTTAACAACGTAATAGTAGACTCCACCACATTAATTGAATCCATTTTCGCGTGAAGTATAACACTCAATTTTTTTGAAACTGTTGACTAAGAATGTATACCTGTCCTTGTCCCAAAAAAATTGAAATCTATCTTCTTAGAACAACGATCTCGCCGTGAATCTGCTGCCTTAACATATTTTGAATAGAGCCTAAATAGTGACCAATAATAAGCCTCGATTTACCTCAATTAACCATCAATTAGCAACAACTACCGCGGCATTACACTGCTCAGCGTGCCAGGCAAGGTGCTTGCCCATCTATTGCTGACACGAGTCCGCAGTCATCTGCTGAAGCAGCAGAGACCTCAGCAGTCTGGGTTCACGCCTGGTAAGTCAACAACGGACCGTATCCTAGCGCTTCGTGTCCTGGTGGAATGCTGACGTAAGTTTCAACAGGGGATGCTTGCAGCCTATGTTGATCTCAAGAAGGCGTTTGACTCAGGGCATCGTGATTCACTCTGGGACCTTTTGCGACTGCGCGGGATTCCTGCAAGGACTATTGGTTTGATGACTGGTCTGTACTCTGGGACTGAGAGTGCTGTGAAGTGTGGGGGATGTGTATCCAGTTTCTTTCCTGTGAATACAGGAGTGAGGCAAGATTGCGTCCTTGACTCATCACTTTTCAACACTTGTATGAACTGGGTATTGGGAAAAGTCGTAGGTCAAAGTGATTGTGGAGCATCCCTCGGCAACACCAAGATCACTGATCTTGTTTTTGCCGATTATACCTTAATCTTTACTGAGTCGCTGGAGGTCCTGGTGATTGCTCTCGAGGCGCTGCACGAGGAGGCAAAGCTTTGGGACTTGAGGTCTCCTGGCTCAAGACCAAGGTTCAGGTGTTTGGAGGCTTACTAGATGAAACAGTACAGTTTACTTATGCGTGTGGTGAGGACATTGAGATCTTGAAAAGTTTTACATACCTTGGTAGCGCAGTCCATAATGACGGCGGGTCACGTCAAGAAGTCTTACGGTGGATTGGCATAGCCCACGCTGTTATGGACTCGCTGAGCAGGAGTATTTGGCGTTGTCGGTACCTGTGCAGAAGGATAAAGATCCGGATCTTCAAGTCGCTTGTGATCCATGTCTTACTTTATGGTTGTGAGTCATGGACACTAAATAGCGACTTGAAGAGGCGAATCGATGCCTTTGGTAATAAGTGTTTTCGTAGAATCATGGGGTATCGCTGGGATGATTACGTGTCAAACCAGCGATTGCACCGTGAGACTGAATCTAGGCCTATTACCTGCATAGACCGTCAGCGCCAACTTCGGCTATATGGGCATGTGGCACGCTACACTAAAACCGATCCTTCCCACCGGGTTGTATCTGTAGGAGACAATCCGGCGTGGAGGTGGCCGAGAGGGCGACCACAAGGCTCTTGGCTGGGGCAAGTTGATGCTTCTTGTCGAGAGTTTCTTAGTGTGGGAAGGCAGTCTGCATTGGGACTCACGTGAGGTGACCCCCGTGAGTGGCGTCATAGGGTGGGGAGGCGACGCGCCCCCCGGCGTATGCCCCCAATGATTGATTGATTGATTAACCTCGCCTAAACATGGTATCGAAGGTCAAGGAAATAGAGGTCAAACCGTTAACCAAGTAAAGCCCAATATCAATTTCACGGGGCGTGGCTTTCTTTACGAAGCGTAAAGTCACCGTAGAAGAAAACGAAAAAGGGGAGGATGGGTAAGTTTTATGGAGAACTCTCCTCACATCCTCTTCTTACACAATAATCATTGTGTGTTCTCTTAATGTGTATGTGTATCGGTATATACTCTAATTGATGAAGAACTCTGGATGTGCACATAGTAATTGTCTTATATACTATGTGTCTGTGTTCAGGGGTGCACCCAGGATTTTTTTCTGGGAGGGCCACAAAAATGAAAATTGAGTCAAGGAAAAAAAGATCATATGTACTTGAAGTGTAATTACATGAAAATTGCTAATAATTCGCCGGCCAGTATTGTAAACCCATGATCTAAATTTAGATAATGAGTAAACCTGCTATATTTCCCGCTAGCCGCTGGATGGTAAATTTACCTGCCAAGCTGATTCCCTTTTCATGCCTTTTTTTAATTTCTGCTTATGAAACAATTGTTTTGGTAGTACCAGATGCTTTGCCATGGCATTACAAAAAACATGAGTATGACCAAGCCTATAGGCTGACTTCCTTTGTGGAAATATATAATTTCATTACATCATAATTCTATAGAATACCTACAAACAATATCAAATTTTACATAAAGTAAAGAGAAAGATGGGGGAAAAGAGAGAGAGAGAGAGAGAGAGAGAGAGAGAGAGAGAGAGAGAGAGAGAGAGAGAGAGAGAGAGAGAGAGAGAGAGAGAGAGAGCGAGAGCGAGAGCGAGAGCGAGAGAGAGAGAGAGAGAGAGAGAGAGAGAGAGAGAGGTTGGAGAAAGGCTGTCAGGTGCAGTGATTAGAGCATAGGAACATAAGAAAATAAGGAAGCTGCAAGAGGCCGTGAGACCTACACGTGGTAGTTTCTGTAATTAAGCCGCCTTGGAAGAAGGTCAAGCCCCATGGGACTGTGGATTATTCCTGTACTTAGGAACATAGTCTGTCACAACTTTCAAGCCGCTTATTTTTGTGAAAATATATATTTTCATTACATTATATATAGATTACATACAATGTATGTTGCATAAAAGAGAGAGAGATAAATTTATTTTATTTTATTTCATTGGTATTTTAAGTAAGTAAAATGTAAGTAATTAAACCATAGAAAACGGACACGAACTGGGATGCATACGGGACGACAACCAGAAACGAACTGACCCGCCCAGTCGCCCGACACTCTGATGACTGCGGGAGTGCGGGTGGTCCGTAGGTTGGTTGGTTCGGTTGGGTCCGGTGGTTGTAGGGTCTTTGCTTCACAGGCTAAGTCAAACCCCCGGTGGGAGGTTGTCAAGCGAAACGGTTTAACCTTCTATTTTCCCTTGGCCTTGATTATATAAATTCATCGACATTTGCCTAAGTGTGGCTGATTAACTATCCACTAGCCTCTTGACCTCAGTTTGTAGCATGGCTTCCCCCTGCTCTGGCCAACTTTTCTGCTGCTCTCCGAACTATCTTCATATGATTTCCAATTTCATTTATCTTTTGTGAGAGGTCTATTCTTTAATCCTTTTCACTTTTACACTTGTTCTGTTCCTCCTTTTTAAAGCCATTTTAATCTTTTCATTCCTTCTTCTCTTCAAGTTTTCCAAATCTACTGTATTTATCTATATGAATATATAAAACCTAAACATTATCGCGATGTCTTCATAAATCATACATGGTTTCCGTCGAACTTAACGCCTACGAGTAGATTGAAAGCATTGCAGATAGAATCTGCATAGATTTATAGTATTTCCATCTTCAAGCCTTTCGGAACTGTATTCACCTCCAGGGTCTGCCATCCGAGCCTTGGAGGTGATACTGCTTACAGGCGCTATAGCCCCCCCCCCCCCCCCTTTCCGCCCCTTACCAATGAAAAAGCTATCCTCGTGTCTCTCCATATAGCTAAGTC
>JACEEZ010005876.1:127500-132500 GCA_016584305.1 Chionoecetes opilio
GCCTTACCAACACTGCGTTCATTACTTGGAGGAGACATCTCAGAAAATTGATTGGCTGGGCTAAGAGTAAAACTCTTCATCCTTTTGCTTGAAACGTCAACCAAAAACTGAGTTTTCACATTTCTCTCTCTGCGTCCTCATCTCTCTCTCTCCGTCTTCTCATCTCTGCTCCTCTCTCCTCGTCTCTCTCTCTTCCTCTCTATCTCTCTCTCTCCTCGATCTCGATCTCTCTCTCCTCTCTCTCTCTCTCTCTCTCTCTCTCTCTCTCTCTCTCTCTCTCTCTCTCTCTCTCTCTCTCTCTCTCTCTCTCTCTCTCTCTCTCTCTCTCTCTCTCTCTCTCTCTCTCTCTCTCTCTCTCTCTCTCTCTCTCTCTCTCTCTCTCTCTCTCTCTCTCTCTCTCTCTCTCAATAAAGGTTTATTTCAGTTATACACTTGTCATTGTTAACTTAATATTATGCATTTCCTCACTCCCTTCCCAAACCATCATCACAACGACACACTCAGTCATCCCGTTACTAGAACTTGACCAATCACAGACACACATGATGAGTAATAACGGTGTAAGAAGGTTGTCGGTGTTAAGGAGGGAGGCAGTGGTTGAGTGGTTAGCGTCGTGGAGTGGTGAGCTCGATATCCCGAGTTCGAGTCTAGTCGGTGGCAAGTCTTTCGAACTTCTTTAATACGGTCGACATGAGCCTGGTAGGTGAGCAGAAGGTACCGAGTTCAAGTCCCACCAAGGGACAACTGTCAAATCCATCGTCGAGTTGCCGAAAAAACTCGAATGATGCATACCTGTTCTTTCAACTGCGACTTCAAGTGCGGCAGAGGAAACACTAGGTGGTAGCATGAGCCTGACTGAGGATCCGATCATCACAGAAATCGAGATATTCACCTATAGATCACAAGTGTCACTATAAATATCCAGCCTGCGCCACCAACGGGCGAGGGCCAACCATCATGATCCTCCAGAATGTGCAAGGGCCAAACCACCTGAGCCCTCAAAGAAAAAGTTGCCTACAGGCGCTATAGGCTCCTACGTAAAGAAAAAGTTGTTTCCTCCGATGTGTCGCTTGGACCAGGAAAACAAGACTACATTGCAATGCCTTCTATGGTTTTGCTTTCATCCGAGCTTTCTCCGAACCTGCACGTCGACCTTTTGACTTCATGCTTGTAAAAGATAGCTAGATAAAGAGAGAGAGAGAGAGAGAGAGAGAGAGAGAGAGAGAGAGAGAGAGAGAGAGAGAGAGAGAGAGAGAGAGGAGAGAGAGGAGAGAGAGAGAGAGAGAGAGAGAGAGAGAGAGAGAGAGAGAGAGAGAGAGAGAGAGAGAGAGAGAGAGAGACCGAGAGAGACCTACCCCTGTTTGGTGGGAGAATAGAACCCTTATTCCTAACTTTTGTTCTATGTGTTTATCATGATGTGAATGTTTTAAAATCATCTCGGTCAAGCTGCCTCGCGTATATTCGTACTACGTTATTGCAATCCTACTCGCCTTTTATCACTTTTAGTTCTGCCTGGCTGATCTCAATGACCTAATAATAAATAAGTCGAAAAAAAACTTGATTCATACCACGAAGGTTAGACATTTTTTTATGGGAGAGGAAGTCTGTATAAATGTACACTAATTAAATTACACACCTGTTTATCGCTGTATATATTTTCATTTCAATTCTGGTTCTAATTTTGGAGTGACCGACATTCATCTGTCTTCGGGAAAGTGTTCATCTCTTGTTATTTTTTATGGTGGTGAACAGTGCGCATGAGTATCTTTTACATTGACGTTTCATGCTTTTATTCTTCATGTTCCTATTTCTCC
Organism: Chionoecetes opilio; assembly: GCA_016584305.1. Classification (NCBI taxonomy): domain Eukaryota; kingdom Metazoa; phylum Arthropoda; class Malacostraca; order Decapoda; family Majidae; genus Chionoecetes; species Chionoecetes opilio. The sequence goes on from JACEEZ010005876.1 coordinate 129,315, forward strand.
TTCTTTTTTTTTGCGTCTTTTCCTTATTTCTCCTTTCTCTCCGACTGCTTTAATTAAAACTAACGGGGGGGATGGGGGGTTGTGGTTAGCAAGTTACCGTTACTACTCAAATTTGAATAATCTCTTAACTTACCACATCTAAAGTCTTTTGTATATGCGGCAGTAGAAGATAATTTAGGAGTATATTCAGCCCTTACACCGCCTATATCTTTGTGTGTTAAAAGATTATTTATGTCGCAGCAAAGTTTTTAATTAAAATAACGCAAACTGATATCTTGTTCCGCGTGCTCAGTGTGACTTCTTAATTTTCTTTCCTTTTTTAGTATGTTGTCTGGGTCCGCCGTTGTTCTGACAACACACGTCAGCCAAGGTGGGCTAAGGTCGGCGCCCACATAGCTTATGCTATATGCTTTCGTTGTTTATGTACTGAATTGTGCTTTTTGCATATATTTAGCGTAGGGATTTATTAATTAAATAAATATTTATCTTTATTATCGGAGCAGAGTACATATCTCTTTATTCATAAAAAAAAACCCATTAGCGTATATAAAACATATATATAACAAGCCTGATGACGCATACGAATGTCGTGGTTTTGGCGGTGGCTCGCGTTCCCTCGCGCTGGCAAGCCTGCACAAGACAGCTCCACATTCCTTGAGCTCTTTATTGGATTTTGTTAGCAGGATAAATTGAAAAGGATGCGGAGTGAAGCCTTTTAATTATTTATAATATAAACACTATTGATGGCACTGTTAGTTTCACTGAGCCGCAGTGACCATTGCCCAAGGGAGGGCGTTTTCTGTCTGACTTTTAGCATTATTAAAGCCTCAGCCTGACAGAATACTTCAATAGTCTTATGGTCCTCCATATTGATACCTGAACCATCGTATTATGCAGCAAAATTTAGTTAGATAATCTTAATTTCCAAGTTATCATATACAAAGAAAATAATGAAATGTTAGACAAATTTGTAGAAAATGAGTTACATGCATGAAGCTATAAAGAACTCCATTTTTTTTTTACTACTAACACTTTTGTCAGTGAGAAACTCTCCTTGAAAATGTAGTTGTATAATATTTCTATCATGAAACTCTTTAACGATACACTTTATAAACATAAACACTTCTACTTTTTTTCCATTCTATACCTGAACCAAGATTTGCATGTTACCTTCACAAAAGATTACTCCCTTCACCTGACCTACTAATGAGCTCTTTGAATTATCTATTAATATGTAAATTAGGGTGTTTTTTCCCCTCCATCACAGGCGACATAAATTGATTGTAAAGAGCCCCGCATTTAGCCGTGGATTGGGTTGGTGTGGTCGTTGGGGTGTTAGTGATGATGGTGGTAGTATGGTAGTGGTGATAGTGACAGTGATTGTAGGGGATGGAAGAAGAAATAAGTCATGGGGAGATTAAGTTGAGAGATGGCAGGGTAAAGAAAAAAAAGGTTAAGTGAAGGCGTTGATATCGAGAGAGAGAGAGAGAGAGAGAGAGAGAGAGAGAGAGAGAGAGAGAGAGAGAGAGAGAGAGAGAGAGAGAGAGAGAGAGAGAGAGAGAGAGGAGAGAGAGAGAGAGAGAGAGAGAGAGAGAGAGAGAGAGAGAGAGAGAGAGAGAGAGAGAGTATTAGTTTGTATGTGTAAAGACAATACTCATGTCCAAGCGTATCTTTTACTACAATCTATCTTCAATATTTATGAAGGAGAGAAACTGGCAGTGTGCACAAGAAAGATTAATCACCTGCGTTGCGCCGGCTCTCGTAATGTGGCTTTAATCACTGTGAGGGCGGAAGGTACCGATCCATTAATTCCAGGTTGTGGCAGGAAGCAACCGTGGCTCGTCATGCAGGAGTGGCCGGGGCAAACCAGACCCTCAATCTGATGTAGGCCGCCTTGTAATACACTGTCACGATCCTCGACACATTACTGTCCTCGTCTGCACCATCTTTGTCTCCTTATGTGTCTTGAGGTGCTCCTTACTACCGTCATGTCTCTTGTCTTCTTTGCTATCATTACTGTCACGTTCAAGTTGTCCGAGTCAACTCCCTTGTCACATTACGTCTCTTAAGTGTGGTTTTTAACTTTGTGTCGCTGTCCTCTTTGTTATCATTGCTTTGTTGTTACTGTCTTTGTTGTCGTAATCTCTCTTCTCTCTCTCTCTCTCTCTCTCTCTCTCTCTCTCTCTCTCTCTCTCTCTCTCTCTCTCTCTCTCTCTCTCTCTCTCTCTCTCTCTCTCTCTCTCTCTCTCTCTCTCTCTCTCTCTCTCTCTCTCTCTTCCTATCTCTCTCTATCTCCCTCTCTTTCTCTCTCCCCATCTCTCTCGCATTATAGCTTTTGAGTCTTAGTATTACCATGTCATGTCGCATGTCTCGCTGTAATGAATCACGTCGGAGGTTGCATCGTAATCGGTACTATCACTGTCGTATCATTGCACGCGCCACATTTGTGTTCTTCATTCCCCTCATTTCATCACACCACCGTCACTCTCATTCATTGTCAATATCTCATCACCATATCAAACACCGCTCAGATATTGGGCATACTTATTTAACTTATCTTCTATTCATATGATATTCTTTTTTACATTCTGGTGTCCTCAAAATGTTGTAATGGCGATGATATTTTCCTTTGCTCACCTTCTTTCATCTTTTCCACACCTTCCATGCTAAACCTTTTATAACGCTAATGTCGTCAATTTTCCACTACATCCACTCAGGTGTCGTCTATATAACACTAGCGAGATTTATATAGTTCTTGCCGTTGCGAAAAATGTTTACCAAGTTTATAGTTTCACTCTTATAATCTCTTTTACTATGCATCCCTTCTTCTCCTCATCTATCACACTGCTCTTTGCTAGCTTCTACTTTACACGCTTTCGTCATTCCTCATCAGCCTGCCATACTGTTTCATCTCTTCTATTTATCTCTATCCTTTCTTTCAAACCTCCTCCTCCTTCCCTCACCTGCCTGTCACCCACTTTGTAACTCACCAGCTGGACTAAGTGCAGGCAGGTAGTTACGTACATAACAAGAGGCGCCTTGTTAATCTCGGAAGCATTTTTTAGAGATGATAAACGTTTGAGCCATTAGATATGCAAAACAGCAGTACATTCCCCTTTAAACTATGTCAGGGAAGCAGCCTTTACCCTACAACTTGCTCTGTGTACCAACGAGACCTGCGCCAAA
>JACEEZ010005876.1:135000-157500 GCA_016584305.1 Chionoecetes opilio
CTTTGACATCCTGCCTTTCTAAAGTTTTCGAATCTATACTTAATAAGAAGATTCTTAAGCATCTATCTGCTCATAATCTTCTATCTGATCGTCAGTACGGTTTCCGTATAGGGCGATCTACTGGCGATCTTCTAGCTTTCCTAACTGAATCTTGGTCATCCTCCTTTAGGGGTTTCGGTGAAACTTTTGCTGTTACCCTTGACATATCAAAAGCTTTTGATAGAGTCTGGCACAAATCTTTAATTTCCAAACTACCCTCATTCGGTTTCTATCATTCTCTCTGTAACTTCATCTTAAGTTTCCTTTCAAATCGTTCTATTGCAGCTACTGTAGACGTACATTGTTCTTCTCCTAAATTTATCAATAGTGGTGTTCCCCAGGGTTCTGTCCTATCACCCACTCTCTTTCTATTATTCATTAATGATCTTCTAAGTATAACTCAAAGCCTTATCCACTCCTACGCTGATGATTCTACCCTGCATTTTTCAACGTCGTTTATTAGACGTCCAACTCAACAGGAACTAAGTGATTCACGGAGAGATGCCACCGAGCGCCTAGCTTCAGATTTTTCTATAATTTCTGATTGGGGCAAAGCAAACCTTGTTTTGTTCAATGCCTCAAAAACCCAATTTCTTCACCTATCTACTCGACAAAACCTACCAGCTAAATATCCCTTCTTCTTCAATGACACTCAACTGTCTCCTTCTTCTACAATAAACATTCTAGGACTATCCTTTACTACAAATCTGAACTGGAAATCTCACATCTCATCTCTTGCTAATACAGCTTCTAAAAAGTTAGGTGTCCTGTGGCGTCTGCATCCTTTTTTTTCTCCCTCCCAATTGCTTGCTCTCTACAGGGACCTTATCCGCCCATGTATGGAGTATGTCTCACATGTTTGGGGAGGATTCACTCATACAGCTCTCCTAAACAGGGTTGAGTCAAAAGCTTTTCGTCTCATCAACTCCCCTCCTCTGACTGACTGTCATCTTTAAATCACCGACATTCGTTCATTCATTCGTTTCCCTGTACCTAGGCTCTTTTGAACACGGTAGAGTGATCAGAATGCATATAAGTGTCGAATCTTAGAGGAGTTATCAAAACGTTTGTTTTGCGCGACCATTAAATATTGCCCAATATTCACGAAAATTTGGTGGAATCACTGTCATTTGACAAGGAACCAGAGCAGCATGTGCTGGACTTGATATCATTATTTGATTTTCTACTAATACAAGCCTGGGACACCCTAGTATATATATATATATATATATATATATATATATATATATATATATTATATATATATATATATATATATATATATATATATATATATATATATATATATATATATATATATATATATATATATATATATATATATATATAATAATATATATATATATATATATATATATATTATATTTTATAATATATATATAATATATATATATATATATATATATATATATATATATATATATATATATATATATATATAATATATATATATATATATATATATATATATATATATATATATTATATAATATTATATATATATATATATATATATATATATATATATATATATATATATATATATTTATATATATATATATATATATATATATATATATATATATAAATATATATATATATATATATATATATATATATATTATAGATATATATATATATAATAATATTTGACTCCGAAAACATAGATATATGAATTATACATGATTGATGGAATACGTACCTAATGTCAATAGTTATAGTCCAAATCACCATGTCTCCCCTCAATGGCACACACACCATGCAGCCACAGCCGCCAGCCGGTCAGTGTGCATACATATGATGGTCCTACTACTACTACTACTACTACTACTACTGTATAGATTTTAGAACATAATAAAACATACATTATTTTCACTGAAACAACTATAAGGCACGATCGTATACATTTGTTATGTACGTCCTAAGACCTTGTTACTGAGAAAGCTACTTCTATAACAGTCTTGTTCCTGGTGTTCTAGCAGCCTGTAACGCCTTGTTCCGTGTAGTTTTCTTTTCTTTAAGTGTAGCAATTGCAATTAAATGTTTTCATATACATGAACAACGGTTATCAGACGAGGGTTTGTCTGGCTGTAATTTAGGCTGGTTGGCCGTATAAATTCTTAGGGACTCGTTAATTTGGGTCAATCAGATAACTAACAGAGAGCTGGGAGTGACAGGGCAGTGGTAAGCAGTCACTGACGTCCCTAGGAAGATGGGGATACAAATATTTTAAAATCGTCTGAGAACTCCTACAATAAATTGTTTGTTAACAGACGTATATAGGCCATACGTTATGAGGGTGTCGGAAGCAAGGAGCTTATTTTGTATCCAATTAAGTTTTTAGAACCTTGTGTATAGATTTATGTAGTTTATTGTAATTATGATTATTATTGAATTGCTATTTTTACTTTGAAGGTATACAATATATTTCATCATTAGATTTCGTTTAGTGTCTCGCAGTGTTACATGTTTTTTTTCTTATCTTCCAAGGCAATATACAATATGATAAGTTACAGCCCTGCTTATCATTATACGTGTATGTAATGAAACTTCCATAATAATAATGTTATCGTTTCTCCTGTTTATGATTTTCATACAAGTACTGCATTACTTTCACCGAGGTGCACTTGTCACCTGCACCATGGATAACATCCATACATTAATAAATCTTGCAACACACACACACACACACACACACACACACACACACACACACACACACACACACACACACACACACACACACACACACACACACACACACACACACACACACACACACACACACACACACACACACATATGTATAATTTTGTAGCATTATTTCATTTTACTTCAGGCTATTGTAGGGTCTGTGTTTTCTTCATATAATTCATATTGCGTTACAAATATAATCCTCAGAGTGATAGGTATATTTAAGATGAAATAAATAAAAAAAACATTAATGTTCATTAACTCGTGTGTGTGTGTGTGTGTGTGTGTGTGTGTGTGTGTGTGTGTGTGTGTGTGTGTGTGTGTGTGTGTGTGTTGTGTGTGTGTGTGTGTGTGTGTGTGTGTGTGTGTGTGTGTGTCTGTGTCTGTGTCTGTCTCTGTGTCTGTGTCTGTGTGTGTGTGTGTGTGTGTGTACTAAAAAACACACTGGGGCTGAAGTTAATGTTGACCTTTTCAAGACCAAGGTGGATTTTCGTGTGTTGTATATAATTCTAAACGTATATTAGTTCCTTGATTATAGTAATGCCGTCGTAAACCACCGCAAGAATCCTTTACCCTTTCCCCTAACCCCACGACCCCATCACCACACTCTCCCACCTCTCCACATCCTCACTGACACATGTGCACTCCCCCACGACAGTACTCTTCCTTCATCTTACTTACTCCTCACAAATCTGTACACTTCATCACTTTAGGCCTTCAACCCTTCATTCTTTTCAACTCACTCCGCCTTCCCCATCCTCTCTTTTCCACTCCCTTAATTTGCCCTAAAATGTCCAACCCCTTTCACCGAGTTATCTTATCAATACAGTTATCTCCTATCTTATCACACTTTAGTATCTCTTATCTTTATCATTGTTTCTTCATCCTTATTTCTCCATCTGTGCGTTTTTTTCATCATCATCTTCCCTACAGTTGCTGCTCATCCTGTCACTCTGACCACCCTATTTACCGTCCTTTCCATCCCATTCTTTGACCACTACAAACTTTCCCAACACCATATCCACAACACCGAACTTCCCTCCCCACAGTTCTTCCTCTGGCTTTTCTTCGCTTCACCATACTTTTCCACTCCCCTATATATTTTGCAATACCCCATCTCTTCCACCTTTTCACGCACCCATCCCACAACAGCTCAGCACCCATAACACCCAAACTTCAGCCACCGTCCTACTTCCTACTCCACTATTTCATCCGCCACGCTATTTACAGAGGAGTGAACGAGGAGACAGCTTTATAAGCTTGATAAATCGATAATCCAAAAATTGTCATTTATACTGTAGCTTCTCTTCTCGCTTTCCATAATTATCACCCAACCTCAAATATTACCTATTAAATACAAGTTAAAATGTCTTCACTTCTACTATGAAGCACACCCTGCCTTCCTATTTCTCCCTTTCTTCTCATCCTCTCAGGGTGTATTTACCGTTTTTTGTCGTTTTTCTTAACAGCATATTAATATATAGGAGTTAGGGATATATGTGTGGCGTCCTGCTAGAAGGGCATCATTAGCACTTGTCACTCTATAATTACTGTGTGATTACCATTAATAGTTAGCAGCTGAAGGACGACGGCGGCAGCAGCTTGATATAGCGGGGATACTTGACCTCTCGGTGAAGGTAAAATATTGAAGAATTTTAGACATATGATTGTCGAGGCGGCCTCCACCCTGCACTCCGCCTGAGAAAAATAGATTTAGTGTTGGACTGTCTTCACCAAAGTTTAGTCTCTTCAATAATATAATCTTTGCCCGGCACTCATTCCTGTCTGGAGCCGCCCTTTATGTGTGCCTAAATACAGGAAGACGAATGAACGTGATCGGATTGTTTCCTCAATACCTAAGGCCGTGGCTTTGAAATTGCAGAGGATTAACGTTTTTTGGAATCGCTGTCAGTGTCCCCAGATGGGGGGTTTTCTGGACGCGTCACGATGTACGAGGTAGGTGTAAGCGCTGCCGCCCCCGCTGCTAATGTGAAAACTAATATCACCATTAAGATGCGAAACGACGAGGGATAAATATGTGGCGGCGCGTGACAAACATAAGTTTTTTTTTTAATAATGATTAAAAGATGATAAGTGCTCAGTAGTAGTAGTCATAGCTCAGTTCAGTTCAGCGCATTATATTTCGTAAGTAACTTACATTGTAGACTAGATGCAGAACAATTTACAGCAAGTAAAAAATGTTATATCAATAAATATACAGTATGATTTGCACATACGTAAATTAAATTTACCTTTTACCTTACCTTATAATATGAACCTACAAATATAATACAGATAATAATAAAAAAAAGAGTCTATGAACAGGCTAAGTATTAAAATGTAAAAATCATATAAGGTATATGATTATATATACAAAAAAAAATTATGGAATAAATTTGTATGTAGCTACATAAGAAAGATAATATATTCACTACGAAGCTATGAAGGTATCTATATCCATAATACAACCAGGGACCTTGCCTCTTAATTTATTTGTACCCAAATTATCCTTGACTTAATAACATAAATATCCTCGTCAAACATCTATAATAATAAAAGCGCAAGTGTGCCTGTGTGTCTGTGTATCTGTGTGTGTGTCCGCGATAGGTGCCGCCCCCAGTGCCCCACTCCCATCATATGGCACAGTTTTGGAACCGGGTCGACCAGGGGCACATTTTAAGCCCACTTAAGGAGATGATCCGATCACTTTTTTTCTCTTTTTTTAACAGCCTATTAGCGAGAATTGTGAAAAAAAAGTGGGTTGCGAGAATTGAGGAAACCTTGATGTAGGGTGATGGGTAATGGGTGAGTGAATGGGTGGGGTGATGGGTAATGGGTGTGGGGTGATGGGTGAATGAATGGGTGGGGGGTGATGGGTTGGGGGTGATGGGTGATGGGTGAGGGAATAGGTGGGGGGTGATGGGTAATGGGTGAGTGAATGGGTGTGTGGTGATGGGTAATGGGTGAGTGAATGGGTGGGAGGTGATGGGTAATGGGTGAGTGAATGAGTGGGGGGTGATGGGTAATGGGTGAGTGAATGGGTTGGGGGTGATGTGAATGGGTTGGCGTTAATACATACATTTCTAAATCCATGATTTCAGGAAAGTTAGAAGGGGCTATCTGGAGAGTCTGTGTTTGGTGGGCCTTCGGCCCATCAATAGCCCTCCGCAGGAGCTAGCCAAAAAGTCCGCCCGGTGGGCGGCTTTACGGCTAGTTTATAATATAAGTCATAATGAGACCATTGGCATAAAAATAAATATTATATATGATGAAAACATAGTTTGATTTAAGTAGTCTTTTAAAACATCCTGCTTGTATCAGGGCTGTGAAATGCCTCACTAGTAATCGTTGACCTCTTTCCGCAGTGATGTGGCTGCTGACATAGATAGGCACTCCAGACATAAATTAAAACCATTGTTGTATGCAACATTAAAAGCTTTAAAAATACATGATTTAAAAACCAAGGCATCATGTCAGGGCCGAAGTGATTATCAATTAATATTACCAATCTTTAGACATGTGGGGAAGAAAAGTCAAGGAGTATGATTACCTAGAATATGTTTACACTACAAACAAAATTAATAACTGGCTAGCCGCCAAATATCATGAACCAAATAAAAACTGCAATGATAGTAACATCAGAGCAGGGGTATTTTCACCCTAAGAACTCCCTGGCACGCTGCCTGGAGAAAGATGAACTGCAACAGCAATCTTCAGCACCGTAGATATCACTTCAGACAACGGGGTATGTTGTATGTATGTATGTTGGGTATGTTTGAATGGTAGTCGGGACAGTGAAGGGCCGTTTGGAGGAGAGCCCAATCCTCCAGTGAGTGCCTCCAGGGGTTGAGAACAGAAGCAGGTAGTGGAGGTGTTGTCGAAGTGAGAGTGGCTAGCTGTCTGTCTGTCACAGCGAAGCCCGACCCCGGCGTCACGTAGGCTAGACTACCCCTTTACCCCTGGATAAGTTTACCCCTGGTAAGAGTGTTGACGAGGTACTGGCCAACGAGTACATTGAAGCCCCGAAGCAGGCCGACTGGCGAGAGTGAAAGTGGTAATCAACGTTACCGTAACGAGGGAAGTGTAGTTCCTCACACATTCCATAAGGCTAAACCATAGTCAGGACAACAATAAGAGTTAAATATAAACAAAATAACATTGAAATCCAAAAACTTGAAAATTCTATATATACTATGAAAAGATTACTAAAACGAATTTAAACGAAAATCAATATCATCAGTATCTTTAAAATTGTATGAAATATTGTGTCCCAAGTATGTATAGTAGCTCATCATGCTTATTTCATCACCATGAAGTTTTATGTTACCAGGCACAAGTTTTTTTCTTAAATTGAATCTCATACATCTGTTTTTTTCTTTGTTTATAACAAGTTTGTGATTTTTTATTTCAGTACATAAGCATTTGTACAATATATTTATGTCATCTCGTAACGCAGCAAGGAGAACCAAAACACCAGCATAAGCCACAATATTAAGTATGTGTATACCCAAACTACAGCTTGTGTACAAAGTGGAAACGTTTTCAAGTATATAATCTATACAAAATTTAATAGAAATGGGGATAAAACCCCTTCATGCTTTACACCCTGTTCAATGAAATAAAATTCACTAATGGAATGATGCCATCTGACTTGTGCTTGTTGGTTCTAAAGTAATGCATCAATATGATAGTCAGATCAACAGATATAAGAACATAAGAACATAAGAACATAGAAAAATAAGGAAGCTACAAGAGGCTGCGAGACCTACACCTGGTAGTTCCTGTTACTTAACACTACATACATCCACCTTTCATCCCCTTCCATGAATTTATCCAGCCTTCTTTTAAAGCTCCCTATTGACTCCGCACTGACAACCTGACGACTGAGTCCATTTCATTAATTTTCCACCCTATTCCACTACTTCTTGTTCTACCCTGATTACTAGCCGTAAGTTTTTTCCTACATCTCCTTTATTGTATCCCTTTAACAACTTAAAAACTTCTATCAGATCACTCCTTACTCTACACCTCTCGAGTGAGTGTAAATTTAATAGCTTCAATCTCTTCTCATAACTAAAGTTACGCATCCCCTGTACCATTTTGGTCATCCTTCTCTGCACTGATTTTAACAAGGCTATATCCATCCTATAATACGGAAAGAATATCTGTACCGCATAGTCTAGGTGAGGTCTGACTAGAGCCAAATAAAGCTTTATAATAATCTCATCACTTCTACTTTTAACACTCCTGGTAATTAATCATAACAACCTATTAGCTCGATTTCTATCCTCAATACATTGATTCCTAGGACGGAGTTCTTAGATTACCCGCACTCCCAGATCTTTCTCACCTTCTGATCTTTTCAGTGATACATTGCGTATAGTGTACCTAATACTAGGATTTTTTCTACCAACATTAATTACGCTACAATTATCAACATTTAACTCCATCTGCCACCTGACTACCCACTCATTTAATTTATCTAAGTCTCCTTGCAAACTGTTTACATCAGACTATGATATAATAATCCTACCCACCATAGTATCATCAGCAAACTTGCTGATAGAACTGCTAATCCCACTATCTAAGTCGTTGATGTAAATAAAAAATAGTAATGGACCCAAAACAGACCCTTGTGGCAGCCCACTTGTATACCTGAGGATAAAAGTATTTTGCCAAGCAGAAAATGGTCAATTCTTTCAAAGGCTTTATTAAGATCAATAGTTGTGGCTATAGGAGATGACCTTGAGCTATTATACCTTCTCAAAACCTCTTTTTACCAAAAAAGAAGTATAGTTAGGCAGTTAAGAGTAATCATCTTTCATTTTTTCAGGAAAGCACCAAATCTGGCACAGATGTAGTATGGACTTATACAATTGTTTTCCTGAGGAGCGCCCAAAAATGCAGGCCCCCTGGTGGCCGCCATATTGAATTTCAACATGGCCGCCCTCTGTGACCTATTTCCCTCAATAACATCTATACCATGAGCGATAACACGACAGCTCCAGTGTCTTACCCCATATTTTTATGGTCTCTGAATCCAATGGGATCAATTGCATAAGGATTAGCGTCCGCCATCTTTAATTTCAAGATGGCCGCCATGGTGTTTCCATTTCCTTGTATCTCATGGTAATTGGGATTTTCAAATTTTGTATTAGGTAACATTTAAATTCCAAGTGATACACATTGTTTTATTGGTTTCTGATAACAATGAAATGATTTTAATTAATCAAAGTTACACACAGTCGCAGTTTTACCGTGAAATATTGTGGGCACTTGAAAGGTGGAGGCTCTCGCACAGACGCGTAGTACTGCAAACACTGTCCATCGCAGTCACACAGTGATGTGGGGGGCAGATTTGCCCTATAACATTTACAGTTGCCTTTACAGGCCGACTTACAATGGCAGCTTGTAAGCTCTGAACGGTATCAGTGGTATTGTGGTACAAATTGGGGTCCAAGAAGTCCCTGTTTTCATCCAGACCCAATCAGCTGGTGATGGAAGTTCTGGGTAGGGCACAAGTGCCTGACTACATACGTGTCCAGCCTGAAAACATGCACGTTTTAGGTGTTGTTTGAAGGCGTCTGCTGTCGGGGGAATGTGATCAATTGTTCTTGCCTTCTTCGTGAACAAGTGTCGGTGCATGTCATTCACTGTCTTTATCTTGGTATTCTAGTCATAGAAGATGGCAATATTTCTTTCTATGCTTTGTAGTTCCATAATAATACCGTCCACACATGGCCTATAAGCGTGAGCATGAAAGGTCTGGGTGATGCTAGGGTATGCCTCCCAAGTCTTCCAGGGTGTCTTTTTTCCCAATTTGGGCAAAAAATGAACTGTTTTAGGGTGTTCCATTTTTTGACTTTTTTCTTGGATCATGCTGCTCTTTAAACCAGTTCATCCCTGATATGTCCTAAGACCACAAAACAATTAATCGAAATCCGTTAATGTTTGACGCTCCCCCTACCGCCATCTTTGCGGGGCCCGTCCGGAGGGCTGTCGCGACACCGATTTTAGGCAGAGAATTGCGGATATTTTCAAAACTTTTGCATTTTTATTTATCATTGTCATGTTATATTGCTTTTCAGTGATACTGAGGTAATGTATGATATTTTTACTCCTTCAAAACAAAATTCTGCCAAATCCATTAACATTTAGACCCCCTGGCACTCATCCGACGGGACGTCGCGACATCAATTTTTCCTAAAAATCTAAATTTGTCATCGATTGCCTCAAAATAATGTCTAATATTTGGTGACTTTATGGTTTGTATAATGTCTATGGCATCAACATAAGCGGTTGACGAATAGGGAGACGAATACGGAGACACGTGAAGACCGGTGATCCATAGTATCACCCGACAGTCCGACTCAGTCATTGGGGGATATCAAGATTAGTATGGGTTTCACACATTTTATTGGATTGGGATCAATGGGTACATTTATTCAAAGGTGTTCCTGCATTTCATTTTTTAAGAATTTTGGGATTCTGAGTGATCTTGAGTGAGTTTGATACGAGTACAATCCTTTCTCGGCTTGATCCATCTAGGGCGGCGTTGGCATAATCCTGGATATCCTTGACGCCTCTCTCCGCCGCATCGTTCACAACCGCCAGATTCTCCACGATCAGCCGCATCTGACCGTACTCCGGGTTTGCTTCCCACTGATCAGGAGGGGTGTTGAGGCACGCACCATCAACATGCAGTAGGTCAAACAGAAGCCAGGATCATGGCCCAATCAGCTGTGGAAGTCCAGTAGTGGCGTCCGCTTGGATGAGCTGTGTAGGGAATCTCGGCTTCTCCGGGCCAAACACTACAGGTCTCGGAGTTCCCTGGAGAAGTTGAGGATTATATTTGGATTGTGGAAAAATAATCGGAGAAGAGAGAATACCACAACCACACACCACAACCACACATGCAGAAGAGATTTACATGCCATCTACATTTCTACATGTACAATGTATACAAGATAAACATAGATTATTCTTACCAACAGATGCAACATACTTCTATTGTCTGAAATCAAGCATTAGACCACCAAATAAGTGTATGATTATGATGGGAAACAAATATTAAATGCAATTCATTTCATATTAACTTTAAACATACCTGGCCTCTGTTGAAGTACTTTGTTGGTCATGGTACTTCGCACGCTTCCTATCGTTCTCATCTTTCTCCTTCTGCAGGAGATAGAGTTTCTTGTCAGCTGGGCCCAAGGTCTGGACACGGTCACCCTGAAAATTAACGTTGAACAGCGGTTATAATGCAATGTATTACATGTACATGAGATATATGTAGCTGCGGCTGATAGTGTTGCATAAGAACAGGTCATGCTGAATGATATTTGAACTGTACCTTGTATTGGTCGAGATAGAAGCCATAATCCACCATCCAGTCATATTGATCTCCCTCAGACTTCCTCCTCTTCATATCACAAGCCTGCCGCATGAGTGACTGAAGGTGTTCCAATTGCGCTTCCTCTGTAGCCTTGCCTCGTAGCTTGGGGGCTAGATCGAACAAAGAACCGAGTGTGCTAAGAAGTTCCTCAGAATGTTCGCCAGAGCTATGAACGGAGTTCCACAGTTCAATCTTCTCCTGGACCTTTCGAACACAGTTTTTATCGGAGGTTGTCGGTACACGAGCCCTATCCCAAATGGCTTTGACCTCGGTCGTGATCAGTTTAGCCAGTGTTGCTACTGGCTCACGTGGCTGTTCAATTCTGCAGGTTCGATACCGCTGGAGAATTGTCCTCACTGTAGACAACTGAGTGGCAGGAATGGTGGCCAGGGAAGGACCGATTACACTGTCCCATTCTTCTGCTCTGGTACCAGTCCTTTTCATTGGAGATCCATGTCCCTGAGGCTGAGAATGTTTATCAGGCTCACTCTTTGCCTTCGGATGAGCAGTCATTATCTAGCTGTCACAGGCTGTGGGCAGAATAACTGAATCAGTAGAGGATACTGAGCAGATACGTCAGATTAGATATCTGAAAAAGATAACAGTAACTGATTACCACTTTCAATGGACTGGGCTCATCATGTCATTTCCCACACCCAACGTCACATGTTCAGGGTTCAGCACTACAATATCCTGAAATTCAACAGGACTGGTATAATTCATCCTAATAAACACGTCATAAACAGACACAATATACAAACCATCAAGTCTCGAAATATTTGACATTATTTTGAAACATTGATGACAAATGTTTATTTTAGGCAAAATTGATGTCGCGACGTCCCTTCGGATGAGTGCCAGGGGGTCTAAATGTTAATGGATTTGGCTGAATTTATTTTGAAGGAGTAAAACTATCACACATTACCTCAGTATCACTGAAAAGCAATATAACATGACAATCATTAATAAAAATGCAAAAGTTTAGAAAATATCCGCAATTTTCTGCCTAAAATCGGTGTCGCGATAGCCCTCCGGACGGGCCCCGCAAAGATGGTGGTAGGGGGAGAGTCAAACGTTAACGGATTTTGATGAATATTTTTTTGTGGTCTTAGGACATATCAGGAATGAACTGGTTTAAAGAGCAGCATGATCGGAGAAAAAGTAAAAAAAATGGAACACCCTACTGTGTTTCAGTCAGTGAAGGCATGAAATAATGGCAAAGACTTGGACTTCGTGCGGCCAAGGCCGGTGACTATTATATGGATGGCAAGGTAGCGGTAACTTTTACCAGTGCCAATGACAATCCAGAGTTCCTCCAGACCGTGTGACTGGTAGGTTAAGTAGTGTGATATTGCCAAGGCCACAATATCAGTATCTACAGTTCGAATCAATACCCGTTTTCTCCCCTTTTCCACGGCATCCAGGACATGTGAAAGGAGGACTCCTGTATCCGCTTTTTCTTGTGTACATGAGCTCAGCTTCTTGATGTCGGCATCTGGTTGCGATGTTAGTACTCTGTCACCAATAGTTGCATAGATCTCCTTTCCTTTCAAACAATCCACCACCATATGCGATAAGAATCTGAACAACTCCATGTTTTCATCATTCCGCAAGAAACTTTTCCAGTTCCCTAGTATCTTCGTCGCAGGTATAATGGGATGGCTCGATCCTCTCTTGGCGTGTGGCATATTTTAGGCTCTCTGGATGACAGGTGTCCCATACAATGTCTACACGGCTGGTAACTCGCGGTTGACTTGCAAAGTATGGGATGAAAATGTTGTGGCCATATTCATATAAGTTTTTTGCTGAGTCCCCTGGCAGACGGTGGACAACTGCCGCCCCATCTCATTCTCGCCCCTGACTCGCAGTGTATAATCGTGAAAACAGATGGCAGTCATTCATGAGTTCTGCTACCATTCTCTTTACCTTTGAACTACCAACATGTTTTGGATTATTGAAAAGTGGGAGCTTATTCCGAGAGATTACATTATCTAACTCCTGCTGCTCCAGACGCTCTTTTATGAATGTTGGTACTGTGTTTTACCAATCTTTTTAACGTGCATGATAGTCTCTCTAACGCTGAATGGCATTATTTCCTTCGATTTAAGTGATCGAAGATCATTGCTGTCTTTTTCGAACGGGCCTGCTGTCATCCACCTCCTCAGTGCAGTAGGGTTTTCAGTCAGGCCGACCGCTTCACCGTCTCCTTTCACGAGTACATTCAATTGTTCGTGAGACTGATCGAGGGCTATTGATGAAAATTTCCGTCCAGTCTTGTTAGCAGTGAATGAGCCCTGGCAGAAGTTCTGGTAGACATGTAGACTAGTTTCTCGGAGCGCCACCATATCTCGCACATGGACAGGCAATCATCTGGCATAGTTAGTGTGATCCATGGAAAAAAAAACCAGGGTACTAGTTATGCTGTGGACTCCACATAGAGCTTGAAGTTTGAGCAACGAATGGATCTGACAAACCGGAAGATGGACAGCTGGAAGTCTAAGACAGTAGACCAGTACAAAACTTGTAGATGGCTATCTCTTTGTCCTGAACACCAGTCGTCAAAGCTTCTTGGTTGATGTGTGGCCTACAGATACGTTCCATATGCTTTCTTCTACAAAATGTGTAGTGCAGCTGCTGTGACTTGGTGTGCGTGCCTGGCTTTGCACAAGTTGGATGCGTGGATTAGACAATCAGCTGTACCCGCTGTAGCGAGCGATATTTGCCTTGGTTATGACATTCGTCTATCCACTGCCGTCCATGAAATCACCAATTGTCTTAAAGACAGCCATCTCCGTGTGCAGTGGCCCCAACATCATAACCAATTTGTCTTCACCATAAAGTTCTGGATGACTGCACTGTATACGACTGCCAATTGTATAGAGGGGTTGATCCATCGTGACTGGTACTTGCTCTTGATTCAGGAGCTGTGTCGCAGCCTTTACAACTTTTATGAGGTGAGTGATCATGGCAACAATGTTAAGTTTTCTCTAAACATTGGCATCAAGTCTGTGGTCGCCTTCGGCTTCACCATCTGATGTAGGTAGGTAAAGATGGGAGCATACACAATGCTGCGCGTGGCATTCGGTGCTCATCTCCGTGGCATTAGCCCTTAGAGCCTGTTGTGGGTGAGGACCCGTTACCCCGGGACACAGGGCTAGTGTGACACCCGGGCTACCACAGTTACCTTCCCCAGGCTACCCCAGGTACCCATTTATTAACCCCGAAAGGAAGGAAGAACAGCTGTCTAGGCTGGTCGCCGACTTGCCCTGGCCCGGATTCGAACCATGGCCCGCAGATTCGTAGCCAGGCACGCTAGCCACTACACCACGGAGGCGACAATGATGTAGGTGGCCAGCATGATATGCAGCCCAAGATATGAACTCATCACGATCTGATCTCCCTGCATCATACCATCTTTTCAGTTCCTCCAACCAGTTTGTCTCAAACTTTCTGTCATGCACCTATGCGTCAGACATTGCCTTTGAAAAAAAAATATATATAATTCATACATAAAATAAAAGTGACATAATGGCCATGTATTACACAGAGAAAGTATTATCATTATGGATTAGATAAACGAATATATTAGATATATTGGTTTATATTATACTTCCTGTTTCCATTTTTCCACTTTTCTACGACTTAAATCTTTTTAAGAGAAGAGTAACAAGACACCTCCCGAACTAAACTGGCTCACCCCTCTTTTTTATTTTATTCTCTTACTGTCTTCTTTATTGGGACTGGTAACTAAGCGGTCTTTGTGGTACCCATTTTTGTTGTGCCCTTGGCCAGTCCTTTGTGATGTAAAAAAAAAAAATATATATATATATAGATTAGATAAACTAATTAAATAATGGCAATCAGCCGCTGTGGCAGAAACGTTTTATATGGTATACTATATTATCGAAACATTACATTTGGTGCCATTTAAGCGTCGGCAAGGCGGTGGTGTGACACGGCGGCCATCTTGAAATTAAAGATGGTGGACGCCACTCATAATGCAATTGATCCCATTGGATTCAGAGACCATGAAAACATGGGGTAAGACACTGGAACTGTCGTGTTATCGCTCATAGTATGCAATTTATTGCGGGAAATAGGTCACAGAGGGCGGCCATGCTGTAATTCAATATGGCGGCCACCAGAGGGCCTGCATTTTTGGGCACCCCTCAGGAAAACAATTGCATACGTCCATACTACATCTGTGCCAAATTTGGTGCTTTCCTGAAAAAATGAACGCAGACGCCCTATTTTTCGGCCTTAACTGTTCCACTAGTATAAGTAGTGGATGAAGCCTTCTTAAATCCTAACTGCCTAAAGTTTATAGTGAGTTTTTTCAGTTAAGAAATTTAGAACGTGTTATTCAAAAATGTTCAACAGACATGAAGATTGCATTACTGGCCTATAGTATAGCGAGACATTTGTATTTTTCTTATATTTGGGTTAAGGAGTAATAGTGTCCCTTAGTAGATAACCGGGAAAATAACTGTCTGAATCGTAAATGTTGTAGAACATGGACAAATATTTAAAAAAATACTGTAAAGGATTTTTAAGGAATAGCTGATGAATTCCATCATGGCCAACATGGACAGTGGTAGAAGTAATAATGTTAGTAGTACTGGTAGTAGTAGTAGTATCAGCACCTGTTGTTGTTGTAGTAGTTGAGGAGGCAGCAGTATACGAGTAACAGTAATGATATCAAACCATCTTCACCACGACTACCAACCTACACTACTACTAGTTATGCTACTACTTGCACTTATGTAATGTAAAAAAAAAAAAATCTACAACTATTTCTACTACTATTGATACTGACGACAACAGCATTACCATCGCCAACAACAATACCCTTCCCTTACACCTTTTCCATTTGCAGTATACATTTTATTTTTCCTTCTTCCTCTGTCTTCTGATGTACAAATGGCCTAGATACTTATATCGTCAACTCTACATCTGAGCTCCAGACCGAAACGTAATGATGGTTGGAACACGCACTATAATACAGCTATTGTTTTATTATGTTAATCTATGGGAACAAAATTCATAGTGGTGTTTCTCAATTTAAGCAATAAGAGGAAACACATACAAATTATACCATGGCTAAAGATTAATGTTACAGGAGTGCATTATTAAAAGATAATATTTATGTGTATCGTCGCATTAAGATAGATGATACGTGAGTCAAATGTGTGAGGAAAGTCAGTAAATATATAGAGATTCAAATGATGAAAGTCATGCAATCAGTAAAGAAAGGAATGATCACGTAATCAACCTAAGACAGATCATATTTCTTGAGTAAAAGAAAAACAATATATAACCATAATCATGATTGAGATGATGTGAATGCAACTTTGTCTTCCAATATTTACATATGGATATAGAAAATAGACTTGATGACATTATCTACAAAAATTAGATCATCAACAAGGAATTCAGTTGACTTGATTATAACATCCAGGAAAGTGGCGCTAATTATAAGCTCGTAAACATATCCTTCAAGAGGAAATTATGTCTATTTAATCTTATCTATAGATTGATGATTAATGGCCAGAATAAGACATATTAAAGAAAGTTCAAGAGTATATAAGGTGTATGTGACTTATATTTAATGCTCTTAATTACTCATTTGATGCTTGGTAATTAGGCATATCAACGGAAGCTCGTAATCGTGTTTCCTGCAAAACCCTCTCATTAGTCATTAAAATTGAAGGCATTAATTTCAACATGCAAAGATTAATGTAATATATTTTAAAGATGCTGGCTGAGAGAGAGAGAGAGAGAGAGAGAGAGAGAGAGAGAGAGAGAGAGAGAGAGAGAGAGAGAGAGAGAGAGAGAGAGAGAGAGGAGAGGAGAGAGAGAGAGAGAGAGAGAGAGAGAGAGAGAGAGAGAGAGAGAGAAGAGAGAGAGGGGAGAGAGAGAGAGAGAGAGAGAGAGAGAGAGATTGAACTTTTACGTTCTTCATATCTTAGCATTGGAAATACTGCGCTTGCATCATCCCGACTGAGAAATATATTAACGTTTCAACACGGAGAGATAAAAATACTATAAATAAAACTGCAGCTCACAGTATCCTTGGTAAAGGGTTGATACCACACATGACTGTCTGAGTCACGTGTAGTGACTTCGCATACTAAACTGGAGGCCACACAAAGCAGCGTCGTGTTAGTACTAAATATTGCTTTACCGCATCGTTCGCTTTCACCTTCTTGGTTTTGCGTCGTGTATTGGAAAGGCACTTTAAGGGTATAAGATCAACTGTGGTACTCGGGTTACCACAGTTTTCCTTTTTCAGGTTCTCATAGTTAACACACTTATCCAATGAACCATAAAAGGAGAAGAACACTGGATACGTATTGCATCGGCAGCCTTAGCCTCAGCTCTTTTGCTTTTGATAAAAGTGGTGAACCTTACTCAACAATAATTTGATTTTGATGTGACATAAACTCTTCTTTGAATCTGAGCCTGGATAAGCATAACCATATCTTGAATAATTCAGCTCTGTTTATCAAGAATTCTTATAACTTTTGTACCCGGGGAAATTTTTTTACCTTACTTTTTTCTAAAACCCTAGGATTAATTTTTAGCTACTCGCCCTCCCACCCCCTCGCCGAAACATTTTAGTTTCCCCAGGGCCTGCACTATTAGTCATTTTCCCTAATTAATCCTTTTTTCCATTTTGGAATTTTCCAATGCATCCACTATAGCGGTTTTTCTCGGCCGAGCGGGGGGGTTTTTAGAGTTTGCATTAGGGGCAAGTTTTGTTTATGCAGGTAAAGAAAAAGTGGACCTGAAAAGTTTCCATTTACCGTGCTGATACTACATTACGGTATGAAGTGTATAAATGTTGGAAATTATAGGAAAATCTACGAGGTTCAAGTCTGTATGACACCTGTTCATTATTTTCCTTTTTTAAAATGCTCCCAAAGGCGCCCAAAACCCGGCAAGGGAAAGGAATTTAGTAGCGTCTTTAAACCCACTGCTGCCCAAACCCCAAATCGATTTTTTGCCCTTATAACCTATTACTCATTACCCCTTTTTTGCTTTTTTTAAAACGATCCCTTGCTTCGCCCTTTTGGGTGTTTGACCACCGTAAAATTTTTTGGGGGGGGGGAAACATTTATAGTGGGGTTTTTTGTATGGTGAAACGTTGGAATTCTTTTTTCTTCACTTCTACATTCGGTTTTGTCTACCCACTTTTTTTCCCGCACCCACTGTTGTCACTTTTTCCTCTCTCTTCTCCTCTCCTCCTCTCTCTCTTTTCCCCCTCCTCCTCTCCGGGCTTTTCTCTCTCCTCATCTCTCTCTCCTTCCCTCTCTCTCTCCCCCTCTTTCTCTCATCCCCCTCCTCCTCGGGCTCTCCCCTCCTCTCTCTTTCTCTCCCTCTCTCTCTCTCTCTCTCTCTCCTCTCTCTCTCTCTTCTCCTCCTCTCTCTCTCTCTCCCCTTCCCCTTTTCTCCTCCTCCTTTTCCTCTCCTCTCTCATCTCTCTCTCCTCTTTCTCTCTCTATCCTCTTTCTCTCTCTCCCTTTTCTCCCCTCTCTCTCTCTCTCCTCTCTTCCCCTCCTCTCCCTCTCTCTCTCAATCTCTCTCTCTCTCTCTCTCATTTCCCCTTCCCCCTTCCCCCTCCCCTCTTTTCCCCCTCTATCTCCCCTCCTCTCTCTCTCTTCCCCCTCTCTTTTTTCTCTCTCCCTTTTCTCCTTTTCATCTTCCCCCTCTCCCCTCTCTCTCCCTCTCTCTCCCTCTCTCTCTCCCTCTCTCGCTCTCTCTCTCCTCTCTCTCCTCTCTCTCCCCTCCTCTCTCTCTCTCCCCTCTCTCTCTCCTCTCTCTCTCTTCTCCCCCTCCTCTCTCTCCTTTTCTCTTCTCTCTCTCTCTCTCTCTCTCTCTTCCTCTCTTTTCTCACCCTCTCTCCTCCCCCTCAACCCCCCTCATCTCTTTCTCTCTCTTCTCTCTCTCTCCTCATTACGTACAGGCCCCTTTTTCACAACTTATTTGCATAAACGCCTGGCTCTGACCATCTGCTTTCGAGAGGGGTTTAAGAGACAGAGAGACCCGGTGTTTTAAATTTGTGCCATATAGTATATAGGGAAATACGAGGTGGGGGGTAATAAAAGGGGGAAAACGGGGAAACACAAGGCTTTACCGTTGCGGGTTTTGGGTGTGAGTTGGGTTTTGGAATAGGTTTCTAAAACGGTTTAAAGTAGAGGGTAAGAATGGAAGGGTTAGCAAGGCGACCCACCGGCTCCCTGGGGGATGACAAGTGGGCGGCGGGAAAGACAGGTGAGAGGGGGGTGGGTAGGGGGTGAGCGTGTTTAGGTGAGATAGTGGAGATAAGGGGGAAAGGACGACATGGATTTCCTTTTTGGGGGATTTTTTGGGAGTGGATCCCCCGTTACACATCATAAGTTTTTTTTAACCTTTTTTTTTCCCCCAAATTTTTTCCTTTCTTTTTTTTTGTTCAAATTTTGTCCTAAAGTATTTTTTGTCTCGATTTTTCCTTACTTTTCTTCTGTCATTTTTTCTTCTTCATGATTGCGTGTTGCCTGATGTATAAACACAAACCGGGGGGAAATTTTTTTTACATAATTTAAAAATTTTATTCTTTTTTCCCAAAAAATTTTTTGTAATAGATAAATATTACCGGGATTTGGGTTTCGAAAGAACTTATTCAATTTTCCCTTTTTTTTTCACATTTCCCTTTGGGTCATGCTTTTTTTCGGGGATAGTACTCAAAAAACGCTTTTCAAAGAAAGCGTCACACATTATTTCCCGGGGTTTCCTCTATTGTTCCCCAATTTTTTGGGGCAGATGTCCCTTTTAAATTTAAAAAAGATTTTTTTCTAACACCTGGATTTTTGGGGGAAATCCTTTTAAAATTTTTTGTTAAAGTGACACCCGAGAGGGTGGGATATCAGAAGGGGGTTTATCAAGGGGAAATGGAGGACGGGAGGGAGTCCAGGTTTGGGGATGGAATGTAAAAAATTTTTAAAAAAAAGGATAATTTTAAAAGGAGAAAGTCCCCCTAAGGCTGGGATAAGGAAAGGAAGGGAAACCCGGGGGGAAGGGGAAGGGGAAAGGGGGTGTAAAAACCCCCAACACTGCCCCCTCCAATTTTCAAAGACCGGGTCTCAAAAGGGAATCCCGTCCGTCATCCACATATATCCGCCGGCCGGGAGATAGCGAGGGCGTGCGGCGTCCAAGGCTGTGTGGAGCGGCCGCCACCCGCTGCTTCTGGGCCTCAACCTTTACACTCACTAATGGCCTCTAAAAGTTTGTCTTGGGTTGTTTATCCATGATTGAAATTTACGTTTTGTTCTGGATCTTTTTTAGCCGTTTTCAAATGATATATAGTCAGTTGATTTTGACCACCACCACCACCACCACAGCAAGGGGCAGACGCAGCGGTGATACGAGAACACAACACCGGTGCTCCCTCTCAACACCCGCCAGATACCCGCACATCGCCGGCCTCAACCCCATCCATTGCAATATCATCCGCCTTGGCTGCAGTAATGGACTCAACATCTCCAAGTCTTTCTTTTTCAGCACAACACAAACGCTTCCTCGTGCTGTAAAACAACCGCTGCATCCTGTAACCGGCGATACAGTGGTCATGCCCTCACCACCACTCCCCTCGCCTCCTCTTCTCCATCAAGAGGAATCGCAAGGGGGTACGAAACGCCTCCAGGCTGGATTTTGTGATCGAAAATTGAAATGGAACTGTTTTTCCGCGGGTGAATATTCATTCTATCGGTCACACTGACAGTCGAGAATAGTTGCAATACCGAGCATAAATCACTCGCGCCATCTCAACATTAATCATATAGCAGCAGTTTCATGTAGCTATTAGTTATCTAGGCGGAAAGGAGCCTCGGGGAGCAAGGTTACGGGCGCGAGAGGTTCTTCTGGAATACTGAAAGGTAGCAAAAGGCACACTATTACATGACGATAAGAAAATTCAGTTAGTTTGCCGAAAAAAAATGAAAAAGCGTTTAACTACATGCACCATGACGTAATGAGGTCTGCGAAGGAAATGAGTGCTAGCGCTTCGTGTCCTGGTGGAACGCCGACGTGAGTTTCGACAGGGGATGCTTGCAGCCTATGTTGATCTCAAGAAGGCGTTTGACTCAGTGCATCGTGAGTCACTCTGGGATCTTCTGCGACCTCGAGGGATTCCTGTAAGGACTATTGGTTTGATAACTGGTCTGTATTATGGGACTGAGCGTGCTGTGAAGTGTGGGGCAGGTGTATCCAGCTTCTTTCCTGTGAATACAGGAGTGAGACAAGGGTGCGTCCTTGCCCCATCACTTTTCAGCGCTTGTATGGACTGGGTATTGGACAAGGTTGTAGATCAAAGTGATTGTGGAGCATCCGTCGGCAACACCAAGATCACTGATCTTGTTTTTGCCGATGATGCAGTAATCTTTGCTGAGTCGCTGGAGGTCCTGGTGATGGCTCTCGAGGCGCTGCACGAGGAGGCAAAGCCTTTGGGAATTGAGGTCTCCTGGCTCAAGACCAAGGTCCAGGTGTTTGGAGACTTACTAGATGAAGCAGTACAGTCTGTTCATGCGTGTGGGGAGGACATTGAGATCTTGGAAAGTTTTACATACCTTGGTAGCGCAGTCCATAATGACGGCGGGTCACGTCAAGAAGTCTTACGGCGGATTGGCATAGCCCACGGTGTTATGGACTCGCTCAGCGGGAGTATTTGGCGTTGTCGGTACCTGTGCAGGAGAACAAAGATCCGGATCTTCAAGTCGCTTGTGATCCCTGTCTTACTCTATGGTTGTGAGACATGGACACTAAATAGTGACTTGATGAGACGAATCAATGCTTTTGGTAATAAGTGTCTTCGCGGAATCATGGGGTATTGCTGGGATGATTACGTGTCAAATCAGCGATTACACCGTGAGACTGAATCGAGACCTATTACCTGCATAGTCCGTCAGCGCCAACTTCGGCTATATGGGCATGTGGCACGCTACCCTGAAACCGATCCTTCCCATCGCGTTGTA
This sequence comes from Chionoecetes opilio, assembly GCA_016584305.1. Classification (NCBI taxonomy): domain Eukaryota; kingdom Metazoa; phylum Arthropoda; class Malacostraca; order Decapoda; family Majidae; genus Chionoecetes; species Chionoecetes opilio. Next base: position 157,159 of record JACEEZ010005876.1, read on the forward strand.
TCTGTAAGAGACAATCCGGCGTGGAGGAGGCCAAGGGGGCGCCCACAAGGCTCGTGGCTGGGGCAAGTTGATGTTTCTTGTCGAGAGCTGCTTGGTATGGGAAAGGAGCTTGCATGGGAACTCGCGCGTGGTGACCCCCGGGAGTGGCGTCGTAGGGTGGGCGAGGCGACGCGCCCCCCGGCGTATGCCCCCAATGATTGGATTGATTGAAGGAAATGAGTGCAGATAATAGGTGCAGACCTCAGGTGGCGGCGGTGGGCGGGGAGACGGATTGGTGAGCAGAGATACACTTGTTACGGTACTTGACGATAATTGGAGGATGAGTGAAAATTTAAGTGATAT
>JACEEZ010005876.1:162500-170000 GCA_016584305.1 Chionoecetes opilio
CGTTAAATAAATAAATAAAATAATCAATCGGGTAATTTTCCCGATTGATGATGTTATTTATTTACTTATATGTTTCGTTTTCTGATAAATGAGATACCTGCATATATAAACTAGCGTTAACTAAATAATTAACCTCATCAATCGGGAAAATTACCCGATTGATGATTTTATTTATTTAGTTAACGCTATAATCTATGTATGGTGGTAATTCATTTATCAGAAAACGAGATACATCAATGGAAAGCTAATAAAATTGCGCTCCTATTGATACCCTTCATGATAAAAGTTGACTGGAAAGTTTTAAATGGCGAAGAGTTGAAGTGAATAGTAAGTTCATGCATATTTCTTCAGAGTCTCGTAATGGCATTTCTTTAGCGTGTTTTACAGTTCTTTATTTGATAATATTATAGAACAAACAAGGGGTTATGCATATTTCTTCAGTCGCGTAATGCATTTCTTTAGCGTGTTGTACTGTCTTTTATTTGATAATATTACAGAACAAACATTTACGAAGATTGCAGTATATCATATATACTGATAAACCAGTCTATATGATCCGTATATATATTTATATATATATATATATGAATCCGAGCGGCCTTCCGACTTAAGGGTCATTATGCAACAGGCCGATATTCCGTGCGCAGTCCAGATTTACAGTGGTTTATGTCTGAGGGTATTAATCTTACAAATGCGTTGATATCATTAGTCGCTGGAATGAGGCGTCCTTACGGAAACCACAAGGAAAGTATTTTGTTATAATCACATCACACTTAAACTGACATGCAGTGAGGCAATATAACACCTTAAGAGAATATTTTTTTTTTACAGGCGGGAAGAGGGAACTACTTAGGACAGCTGTCAAAGAGAAGAAATCACCGAGGCAACCAATACCAATTTTGTAGATCTTTTCTAACACCGGAGGGGTTGAGATGTAGCAATGCATTATCTCGCTTCCCGGTGTAGATTAGGCTCACACCAACACACTCATCATAAGTGACTTTGACCACCTCTTCAATACATATGAATGCATCCTGACTCGCCTGATGGAGTGTGAAGAGAAGGTTGGTCAAGCAGGGTTAATGAAGTGTGTCTGCTGGGCTGGGTATGAAGCGTGGCGGCAGGAGGTGGTTGTGTGTGTGTTGGGGGTCGGGGGGGTCGGCGTAGGTGATATACTGGTTAGCGTAGTTCTATAGTCTGAACCGAGAGGAGAATTGTGTCAAACCTTGATGATGTAACGTTTTCCTTTCTTTTTATTTCGTTGATGTTCGTAATAATAAATCTATTAAGTTTGCAGTCCAATGAAAAAGTAGCTATGTTGTTAAATAGAATGTGGAAGGACACCAGAAATACTATGTAGAAAACAGTCGAATATAGAATAACTGAGCGATATAATTGCTCTTGCATGAAATTTTTACAAATATTACTTTAGAAAAATGACAGTGAATATTAACACCCAAATATATACCAAACGAGAAATCTAATAAATAAATAAACATGAATATACTAAAAGAAATATTCATGGGAGTTGATACCAATTATTTCCTGATAAACATGGTGTATGGTATGTGTAAAATATTCGAAGAAAACCAAAGCTTTATTGCAACAAGATATTTTGGATACCTTTCACTTTTATGGCCCACATTAGCTAAGAATCACGGTCGAAATACTTTAATTATTATTACTTATAATCTCATTGGTGAAGAAAAACGTTAATAAGTGCTGAAAACCCTTGTGTGGAAGATAGCCAGAAAGAATAAAATAGCAAAATAGGATCCAAATATTGAGTTGAAACAAAAATACGTAATTTAAACGTCCGCAGACTACAAAGAAAAAGAAGCTAAGAAAAAGAAAAGAAATGCAGAAATACCCCGATAACAGGAAATCATAGAGCAAAAACAAATATGCATATTAAAAAGAAACACGCACAAGCACCATTTCAAAACAGAAAGTTAAATCGCACTCATGAATATAAACATTTCACAAGTTAGCTACGTTAGAGGACCGATCCCTCAAATCACTTTTGACGCTGACATTGGCAATCAAAGGCATAAATATGAACCAATCTAAACCATAACTGATTTTTGAACTCCAAGCGTCCTTGCATAGCATTGCAAGCTATTGCAATACTCAAGCTGTTTTTTTCTCCCTCTCTTTATCTCTTACTTTTATATCCACTACCTCTTTCCTGCGAGGTTTCCATCGCCACCTGCCAGACAGCGGAGGCACAGATTTGTTGCCTCTTGTGATGTAGAGTAAAACATTAGGCAACCAAGCGGAACGGAAGATTGCCAATATGAAAGGATATTTTCTCTCTCTCTCCCTCATTCTCTCTTCATCTACCACCTCTTCCCTCTCCTCACATTCATTCCTTCGCTTCACACATCCTCCATAACCTTGCATTCATTCCCTCCTTCATGAACTAACCAAGTCTATAAATTTCGAGCTTAGTAAAATTGAAGGCCTGATACCTGAAGGCAGCTGATGAAGGAAAGTGCCCACTTTATTACCTGGTCAGAAAGAGAGAGAGAGAGAGAGAGAGAGAGAGAAGAGAGAGAGAGAGAGAGAGAGAGAGAGAGAGAGAGAGAGAGAGAGAGAGAGAGAGAGAGAGAAGAGAGAGAGAGAGAGAGAGAGAGAGAGAGAGAGAGAGAGAGAGAGAGAAGAGAGAGAGGAGAGAGAGAGAGAGAGAGGAGAGAGAGAGAGAGAGAGAGAGAGAGAGAGAGAGAGAGAGAGAGAGAGAGAGAGAGAGAGAGAGAGAGACGTATGTACACTGCATTCATAATTTACATTGATTTGGGTCTCAATTATTGGATGCAATCAACATTTCTGTTTATCTTTATATGGTTACGGGTCAATGCACATCCATACGGACATTGAAAAAAGAGGCGACTTATAGATAGCTTGCAACATCAGTCTTTTCCTTACTGGCGGTAAAGCTTTGTAGAGGCAGGTAGGAGTCATCAAAGACCCATGGTGCATGTTACCTTAGATGGCTTGAGTGACGGGGAAGAGAAAGTGCTTGGAATGTCCCGCCATTCTGGTACCTCTGATCGTTTTGCCCCATCCTTAGCTACTCTAAGCTGAAGTAACAAAACCCTACCAGACAAATATAACTATGCCTTCCTCCTCTTTCGTGTAAGAATGTTGACTATGATGATAGGAAGTCAGAGCCAACCGATTATATAGATCGAAATACCTGTCGCCTTGTACCGCGCGCAATGAACGGAGTAGATTCAATGAGTAAATGGTAATAGAAGTATGCTGTACTTGTAGTAGTAGTAATGGTTGTTGTTGTTGTAGTTGTTACGATGGTAGTAGATTGAGTAATACCAGTAGTGGTAGCTGTACTCGTGTTTTTTGTGGTATAGTAGTAGTGATGGGAGCAGTAACAGTGGCAGTAGTAGTTGTTGTTATGGTGATTGTCATGAGACCAATACTACTACTGTTGTTGTTAGAATCAATAATAATAGCAGTAAAGATAGTTATTTAATAGTAGTAAATGTAATAGAAATAGTGATTATAGTAATTGTGATAATGGTAATAAACATAGATATGGTGAATGATAATGGTGATATATAAATGATAAAAACTCTAACAATAATATCACCACCACAACCACCACCACAACTACCAACAACATAAACAACAATAACATCATAAACAATGAATAATAACACCAGTAAACGTTTTTTTGTTTTAATCATTATTCATCGTTTGTAAAAATTTAAACACCACTTGAGTTTCCTGTGTATTTATATCTTTCTCTTTCTATCTCTGTTGATAGACAGTAACAATGTATTAATATAAGAACCGAGTAAAGCACTTTTGACAGATTGTATTATACTCAGGTGTTCCGGCTGTTCCTTTAAATGTTGAAAGGAAAAAATGTCTGTAGGTATTGTGCATTTTTCTATGGCAAAACAAAAGTTAATAAAAAGGAGAGAGAGAGAGAGAGAGAGAGAGAGAGGAAGAGAGAGAGAGAGAGAGAGAGAGAGAGAGAGAGAGAGAGAGAGAGAGAGAGAGAGAGAGAGAGAGAGAGAGAGAGCGAGCGAGCGAGCGAGCGAGCGAGCGAGCGAGCGAGCGAGAGAGAGAGAGAGAGAGAGAGAGAGAGAGAGAGAGAGAGAGAGAGAGAGAGAGAGAGAGAGAGAGAGAGAGAGAGAGAGAGAGAGAGAGAGAGAGAGAGAGAGAGAGAGAGAGAGAGAGAGAGAGAGAGAGAGAGAGAGAGAGAGAGAGAGAGAGAGAGAGAGAGAGAGAGAGAGAGAGAGAGAGAGAGAGAGAGAGAGAGAGAGAGAGAGAGAGAGAGAGAGAGAGAGAGAGAGAGAGAGAGAGAGAAGAAATCGCATGTGGGTGGTTGCAAGGTAAAAGCGCTCATGAAGAGGTGACTTGTGAATCGAGCAGGTGGATGGGTGGAGGTGCGTCCGGTGAGGATGGAGGGTGAGGGGAGAGGACTTACGAGGTGAGGCGAGAGGGCGTCCGGGGTGAGGGAAGGGGCAGGAGGTTGAGGGAGCAAAGGAGAGGGTGTGTTGACCTTTGTGACCTTCGCCTCGACCCGCTGCGGTGAAAGTCCGGTGCCAGGGACATATTACTAAAAGTGGTGTTAGGAGTGGAAGGGAAAGAGGAAGGTGAGGCTAAGAGCGAGAGCATTGAAGCAAGAGAAAGTAACATATAAGTAGGAGGGGATAAGAATAAGGTACATGTGGCAACGAAGGGACGGCGAGGACCAGAAAGAAGTGGTTGGATGCAGGCAAGGTCAAGATTCCTTTCTAGGCCGTGGATGCAGGAAGGGTCAGTTAGGTAGTGGTTGCACCTTCTTGTCCCGCCCTGTGACCTATGAGGTCCGTCGCGGGAGGAAGATGGCAAGGGGGCAACTCACTATTAGGGAATTTTACGAATGTAAAACAAAGGCCCTTTTTTTATTATTTTATTCCTGGTATAGTAATAATGCTAAGTAGTTTTTCTTGATAACATGTATTTCATCAGCCTGCAGCACTACGTGACTTAGGTAGACTTGACCAATTTAACTACTACATACATTAGGTTCCCTTGCACGCATTAGGCATTCAGGCCTCCGAGCGGCGCACAAGCAGGTCAGCCCCCATGGCGCGGCACGGTTTTGTCTAGTGTCGTTTAGTTCAGCAGCGGGAGGTGCCGAGAGCAGCGCAACACAGTGTTATCTTTTCTTGAAGTAATGAATGGCCATCTGCGTACCAGTCTTGCCCTTTTTGCAGTACTTGAGCTGGGAAAAAAGTCGCTGTTTTATGGAAAATATGATCTGCTTACACAGATTCCCGGTGATAACTTCTGCTTCGACGTGTTGGGCATCAATAACCAGCTAGGAAACATTATGTGATCTGTCGCCCTTTATAAGATATTGTGATTCTCAAATTGGCTCGCTGGCATGTAATTCAAACCAATTTTCTGCTTGTTCATAGCGAATATTCATGAGAGAGTGGGCCAAACGGAGTCAGCCAGGCTTGTCTCGGTAAATCCTCCGCTGATTCATGTGCACCACAACCCTGATACTACCGCCTCGCTGTCTTACTTAGTCCTTCCACATCCAACTCTATTTTCTCCAACACTCTCCTACAGACCACTCTTTTCTCCTCTTGACCTGAAGTATTGCTTCTTCCTTTCTTTTCTTCCTGACCACCCAGCTTATTTATGACTTTTCTTATGCGTTCTCGGTCATCTACTTTCCGTTTTCAAAAAATCTTCCTTTCTTTTATGATCACTTTCCACAACCAGATTTACCATACCGTAATGTTTCTCTCCCTTATGCACATGCATATTACTTTACCTGCTGACTTATCAATCCTCACACTTGCTGGTTGCCTATTTCTCCTTGTCTTCTATGGCCTATGCCCAGAGCTGGGCAGTATTTAAATAAATTTGTATTTAAATTCGTATTTAAATACATTTGTGTCTTTAAAAATGTATTTATAAATACATTGGTTGTCATATACTTAAATACAGTATTTAAATACTTTTATGAGTATTTAAATACATTGTATTTAAATACTCAATATAAAAATGTAAATACTTTTTTATCAGTTAATTTGGCCTTAAACCCGGCCAACTATCTGGCAATCCTGATGTTACAGTGAACCAGTGTTTCCGCTTTCAAGGAAATTTCCTTATATATAGGAAATCTAGGCCTGAGAAGGAACTTTCTAAGGAAATCCAAAATCTAACGAAATCTAAGGAATCTAAGGAAATCCTAAGGAAATCCATTTTTTCCGGACATGTTAAAATGTATGTATATTTGAAATGTATATACAAATGTATTTATATACAATTTATGTATTTAGTATTTATTTAGTACTTAAATACATTCGTAAAATTTATTTAGTATTTAGTATTTAAATACATTTCTCACATGTATTTAGTATTTAGTATTTAAATACATTCAATGTATTTAGTGCCCAGCTCTGCCTCTGCCTTGGTCGTTTTTGTACGATTTATCCTCGTCCAAGATCCGGTTATCAAGATCCGGATCTTTGTTCTCCTGCACTGGTACCGACAACGCCAAATACTCCTGCTGAGCAAGTCCATAACACCGTGGGCTATGCCAATCCGTCGTAAGACTTCTTGACGTGACCCGTCGTCATTATGGACTGCGCTACCAAGGTATGTAAAACTTTCCAAGATCTCAATGTCTTCCCCGCACGCATGAACAGACTGTACTGTTTCATCTAGCAAGCCTCCAAACTCCTGGACCTTGGTCTTCAGTCAGGAGACCTCAAGTCCTAAAGGCTTTGCCTCCTCGTGCAGCGCCTCGAGAGCCATCACCAGGACTTCCAGCGACTCAGCAAAGATTAATGCACCATCGGCAAAGACAAGATCAGTGATTTTGGTGTTGCCGAGGGATGCTCCACAATCACTTTGATCTACAACTTTGCCCAATACCCAGTCCATACAGGTGTTGAAAAGTGATGGGGCAAGGACGCACCCTTGCCTCACTCCTGTATTCACAGGAAAGAAGCTGGATACACCTCCCCCACACTTCACGGAACACTCTCAGTCCCAGAGTACAGACCAGTCATCAAACCAATAGTCCTTGCAGGAATCCCGCGAAATCGCAGAAGATCCCAGAGTGTCACTCGATGCACTGAGTCAAACGCCTTCTTGAGATCAACATAGGCTGCAAACATCCCCTGTCGAAACTCACGTTGGCGTTCCACCTGGACACGAAGCGCTAGGATACGGTCCGTTGTTGACTTACCAAGTTACCAGGCGTGAACCCAGACTGCTGAGGTCTCTGATGCTTCAGCAGATGACTGCGGATCCGTGCCAGCAATAGATGGGCAAGCACCTTGCCTGGCACGCTGAGCAGTGTAATGCCGCGGTAATTGCTACAGTTCTGACGGTTCTCTTTCCCTTTCCAAAGAGGGACGACCATCCCCATTTTTCATTCAGGAGAAATGGTACCTGATTGCCACACGGCAGTCAGGACAGCATGCAGCCTGCGGATCATGGCCTCACCTCCATCATTGAGGAGCT
>JACEEZ010005876.1:175000-197500 GCA_016584305.1 Chionoecetes opilio
CAGGGAATGTGGGTGTTCTTACCATATATAACACTAAAGTCGCTAGGACAACGTTACTTTTTTTAAGTTTTTTATTTACAGACGTCTGGTGGCGTTAATACTTACATTTCTACATCCATGATTTCAGGAAAGATAAAACGGGGTATCTGGAGAGTCTGTGTCATTTTGTGTCTTCATCTGTGTCATATTATGGCTATAAATGAACAAATTACAAAAAATAAAACCACGTGGTGACGTTGATAACGGGGTACACTAAGGTCGCCATCTAGTGTTTATGTTTAGAGTATCCTCCCGCCCTCGTCGTCGCCCGAGAAAAAAACGGGTAGTGAAATATGAAACCGTATATACTTGCAGATACAAATCATAAAACAACACTGCAACGGTAGATTATACAGTCATGATATAAACTACTGTGTATCATCTTCAGTGGCACATACAAATCAGTAAGGATGCTATAATTCGTAATATTTGGCGACTGGTGACATTATTGCAGCTGGCGACTAAAGTGTTATCTACGGTAGGCCACTCGACGGTGCAGAAAGATTTTGGTTTTCATCGGGGATCGAACTTGGGTCACCAAGAACGCCACTCGGAGACTACTACCGCCTCCAGAGAACCATTCTGCTATCGCCTCCCCAATGAAGATTGAATGCTTGAAAAGGAGTTACAGTCTGAGTGGTAAGGTCAAAGAAAATGAAATATGAATTGAAAAGTTATTGTGAAAGTCTTTACTAAATCACTTTCACCTTTTATATACGTCAGTCATTTAAACGACTCACCCATACATTTACATGGGTCAAAATGCCGACAAATATTTAGTATTCACCTATTGATTGCATCTTTAAGTGTTCCACGTATATAACTATTACGAATCTTGAGTACCTTGAAGCTTGGATCAGCTGTGATTAACCTACTTTTGACTCCAAACCACCACATTTCGGTTCCAATATAATTCACCTCAAGGTTTCATCGGTATACAGAGAGCGCTCTAGTTTTGTATATCTTGCTGTCATATATCTAGGCAACACGGCAACATAATGTACCTTTTCAATAGGGTCCTAGACTAAACCTACCTGACATTTGATGGAAACATTTCTACGAACCTCCCATCAGCTCTAGTACTGCGGGTCAAGGGCTATCAGGCTAGACTTATTTGCCATTATTCTCTACCAAACCAGCTACAATTTAATGTTGTCATGGTCAACAAAGGTTTTAGCAAAAACAATAAAAACAAAGGTATTACATTATTCATGAGGATTATAATGAGGATTGTTGGCAGAATAAAAGCATTCCACCATTATGTCCTAAAACATTCTATTCAATGATTTAGAGGAATGCATCAAGGCGGGTGTATGGGTAAATATTCCCTTCTCTTTGCATGCATGAAGGCAATATTTACCCATACACACGCTTTGATGCACTCCTCTAAATCATTGGATTGAAAGTTGTAGGACATAATATGAAGACTTATTTGCCATGATTCTCTACCAAACATGCTACAATTGAGTGTTGTCATGGTCAAAATAGGTTTTTGCAAATGAAAAAAATCAAGGTTTACATTATTAATGGCGTTATAATGAAGATTGTTGGCAAAATAAAAGCATTCGACCATAATATGGTCGAATGCTTTTATTTTGCCAGCAATCTTCATTATAACGCCATTAATAATGTAAACCTTTATTTTTTCATTTGCAAAAACCTATTTTGACCATGACAACACTCAATTGTAGCATGTTTGGTAGAGAATCATGGCAAATAAGTCTAGCTTGATAGCCCTTGACCAGCAGTACTAGAGCTGATGGGATGTTCCTAGATGACCCAAATGTCAGGTAAGTTTAGTCTAGGACCCTATATCTCTCTTGACATCTGAATAACTTATGCCTGTAAATATCATCTCCACACTTTACCTTTGCACTGCAGCTACACGCCTCACCTTTACATTTTAAGCACTGACACAGACACATACACACACACACACACACACACACACACAAACACACACACACACACACACACACAGACACACACACACACACACACACACACACACACACACACACACACACACACACACACACACACACACACACACACAGACACACACACACACACACACACACACACACACACACACACACACACACACACACACACACACACACACACACACACACACACACACACACACACACACACACACACACACACACACACACACACACACACATGCACACAAACATACACACTTAATTCTTGCCCCTTCAAATATACAAACCATCTGCTCATCATTCTTTTGCACTTCACAAAGCACCACCACCAATGTAGTACGTCAAAGTATGCAAATACCTCGCCCCAGATATCAATTGGCCGATAGTGAGAACCCTGCAGCTGGGCGTCTATCTCTCTATCTAAATCGGAGAGTGAAAATAAACCAACCCTCTTCACCGGCGGCTCACCTGACCGTATCTTACCTAAGTTGTAATTGAACCTCTCAAGAAGACGTCGGCGGGGTCGTCGCCGCGAAGGGTTAACGCTGATGGAGCCCTTAGGTGCACCGCCCCGCCCCGACTCTGCGGGTGATGTACCAATCTCCGGCGAATATACTGAATGTTCTTGGATACAAACATAAAGATTTTGAAAAGGGCGACTTTAAAAAAAATATTTTTGGATTATATCGGTAAGCTCAGTCGATTGCTTTTAGATATTATGGTTAAAGGAAAATGAAGTCCATGTTACCTATATTTTAGTTTTTTGTTTGTTTGTTTGTTTGTTTAGAGGATAATTCCTCAGAGCCGTAGTGATCTACCGCTGCAGCTTAGTGTTGGCCGAAGCCACCACCCCGGGAGGGGGGTCACAAACCCCAGGCTAACACCCGGTACCCATTCACTGCTGGGTGGACAGGGGCTCGGGTTTTAAGAAAGACCACCCATCTATCTTCGCTCCGCCCGGGGATCGAACCCGGGACTTCTCGGTTGTGAGCCGAGCTCACAACCTAATGACGAAGCTCACTAATCTTCTGTTTGAAGATTGTATGAATTATAATTTTATCTATCACGTTAACATTATGCAGCTGAACTTACATACGCAGGAGATGGATGATCCCCTTTAAGGTTTACTTTATGATAATGGTTTAATCTGGCGATCAGAACATTCAATATCGGATTACGATAATATATATTTAACCTTACTTTTTTTCTTTATGACTGAGGATTTAATTAGACGGCTATAGGTTTTTCATCAGTGGATCTAATGGCTGACCCTCGCCCGTGGTAATGCAGGCTACATTATCATGGTAACACCTGTGATGATCAGAGGCTCATGACGCCCCACGGTGTTCCCCAATGGACTTACCGTTGATGGTACAGATGATAGGCAACATGTGGGCATTCTTTAGTCACTCGACGACTGCAGAAAGAGTTTGCTCCTACGAAATTCGAGCTTCGGACCTCAAGCTTACAACCTCCAGGTGTTAATCACTCTTGGGAGTTTGCCTTCGCCTTCCCTTTGTCTGATTATATATGATTTTTTTTTATTGTGTCTCTATTTAGCTGCATAATACTACCCTGCGCATCGTTATCATTAGTATCTTTAAAAGTAATGCCGCATAGAGTTTTTTAAGTCAACACATATTCATATATCATACTGATTTACGAAAACGAGGACATATACCCAAAGTAAACATTACTGTGAACCTTTATACTGTATACAAACAAAGATTCTAGCACACAAACTAGCATTATCAATATATTTACAAGGAATGGCATGACAACTACTAAATATCCTGTCTATGCAAACCACATAGTAGAAGCAAGGAAACAAAATGTAATGCATGATAAGTTTCTTCTATGTTTTTATTCTTCAGGTAGTCAATTAAGGGGAGGACTAACGCCCACGTAACATGCAAACAAAACTATTCCCCCTTGATTTATGATCGTGTATTGCTGTCTTCCTTGAGGTCGTGAGCGCAGCCTGCTGTCCCTCTATCATAGCTTGGATCTCATTCCCTGTCCGCTTCTTCCTGCCCTTCTGTCAGCACCTGTCATGCCTTCTCGGTGCTACTGACTTCTGTTTGATGATATTGCAGTTAGTAACTCTACCATCCAGTTCTGTTAATTCCCTCTTACTCATCCTCTTAATTGTTTTGTCTTTTTCTTCTTATTACTACTCTTCCTCCATTACCGCCCATTTTTTTTACGTTAACGCCTGCCTATATTCCTCCTTCGGCCACTCGATGATGGGAAAAACAGTTACTCCTGGTGGGACTTGAACTCGGGACCTTGTGCTCACCACACCAGGCTCTAATCACCCAGCCACCACGTTAAAAATGGCCGAAAGAGTTGTTCCTTGCGGGAGTCGAACTCGCGACCTCAAGCTCACTACTTAAAGACGCTAATCACACGGCCACTGCTTTCCCAAAGACCTGTTCCTTATTCATGTTATAATTACAGAGAAGAGATAGAGAGAAGAAGATTGAAGAGAGAGAGAGAGAGAGAGAGAGAGAGAGAGAGAGAGAGAGAGAGAGAGATGAGAGAGAGAGAGAAGAGAGAGAGAGAGAGAAGAGAGAGAGAGAGAGAGAGAGAGAGAGAGAGAGAGAAGAGAGAGAGAGAGAGAGAGAGAGAGAGAGAGAGAGAGAGAGAGAGAGAGAGAAAAAAAAAAGATGGTACTTGAGATCTAAGGACACATAAATAACACACGATTGATAGAGAAGACACAGTGAGGAGCAAACAACAGGAACCACAAATAAACAAATCCAAAATTGATTAAGAAAAAGAGAGGAGAGAGGAGAGGAGAGGAGAGAGAGAGAGAGAGAGAGAGAGAGAGAGAGAGAGAGAGAGAGAGCGAGAGAGAGAGAGAGAGAAGAGAGAGAGAGAGAGAGAGAGAGAGAGAGAGAGAGAGAGATACAATAAGAAGGGATAGGAACAAAATACAAAAACCCCACAAAGACACTGTATGTAGGTAATAAAGTAGTGATGGGACGTCCTACTGTGCGTAAAAATTTGTTTCCTTTCAAGGTATAAAGTCCTCGAGGGTTTTGTTGAGTTGTGTCGCGTGGTCAATCATGGCCTTTATTTATGATTGTTTGATTTATTCATTAACTCATTTGTCGATGTTTATAAGGGTCATTTGTACTGGTCGGCGGCGTGAGCAATGATGACCCGCGGGTGTAAATGTCTTTGCCTTCTTGTGATGCGTGGCAGATGATGAGGAATGGCTTTTGTGTGTGTGTATCAGAAGAGAGAGAGAGAGAGAGAGAGAGAGGAGAGAGAGAGAGAAGAGAGAGAGAGAGGGAGAGAGAGAGAGAGAGAGAGAGAGAGAGAGAGAGAGAGAGAGAAGAGAGAGAGGAGAGAGAGAGAGAGAGAGAGAGAAGAGAGGAGGAAGGAGAGAGAGAGAGAGAGGAGAGAAGAGAAAAGAAGAGGAGAGAGAGAGAGACAATATGCAGACTAAAGTCAAATGAGATATAGCAATAGACAGACAAGACAAACATCAACAGACATAAACAGAATAGACAGAGGGGATAACAAGAACACCAAAAAGAGAGTAGAGACAAAATAAGCATAAGAAGTGAGATAACAAGCAGTAGGATATAAGATGCTTCACAAAGAAAACTAAAACATAAAGTATAGCTGCGATAACAAAAATGTGGAGATAGCAGTTAGCAGGAGGATAATAAGACTTTATCTAAAGAATTAGGATGAAAAAAGGTAATACTGGCGTTATCAAGGAGCGCCATGACCGGACAAAGCTCTCGTAAGGTTTGGCGTAAGTAATTAGTCTTTGGATCCATCCCTAGCATATCAGTCACACTTTAATCTGCCATCAGCAAGTCACACTTTCCACCATAAGCTGATGTTGATTCTCGTATTGTGTACTTTCTAATCCTTCTTTCTTATTTTTTATCATTGATTTTATTCCCGTATTGCTTCGCTTGTCTTTTGCTTTGTAGTGTCTTCGTAAATATTCGATAATAGAGTTTTTGTCCTATTCCCGAAAGAAAATACATGATACTTTTGACACCAGGCTGGTGTCATATTAAACACCTTTATGTTCTGCGAACCTAAGGGTTAGATTTCTCGACGTCTCGCCAATGTATCGAGCCTTACAACTCGAACACTCAAATTCATAAATTATATTGGAGATAAGAGTTTTAGGTATAGGATCTTTATATATGAAATGTGTTCTTATAGTAAATGGATTAGTAAAAACAAATAAAAATTTTGAGTTAGGAAAGTGTAACTGAAGTAGATCAATGAGTTTTTTACGAATGATATAACTAAGATGGCCATAAAATGGAAGTTTAATATAATGTGTGTCTAATATAGATTCGGATTGACTCGACTTAGGGTTGAACTTTTCATCTAAGAAACTAGAGATTGTTTTTTCGATCAATTTAAGGGGATAACCATTATTTTGGAAAACATAGTAAGGAATTTAATTTCATTATCGAAGGCAAACCAATTGGAAGAGAAACTATAACATCTGTGTAGTAAAGTCTTAATAATATTGGTTTAAAAAATGTTAGGGATGAATGATAAATACTGAGTACCAAGGCCTGTGAAGGTAGGTTTACGATAGACTGAGGTAGTAAAATAATTATCCTTACGTGTAACTAAGATATATAGAAATGGTAGTGATAATTGGTTTTCAACTTCATATGTTAACTTAATATTTGGGTGTTTAGAATTAAGGTAATTAAAAAATAAGGGAATATGTTCAACATTCTTAAAATGTAAAAAGGTGTCATCAACGTAACCTTTATAATAAAAGGGTTTAAAAGAGGTAGGACAGTCAGACAGCCAAATTTGTTGATGATAACATAGAAAAGCATTGGCAAGTATATACAGGCCGTCACGAGAGCTACACCCTACACCCTCACCATGCCTCGGTTAGCAGTGATAGCCTGGGTATTGTTGTTTATCCTCAAAATTAGATTCCCCACTAATGTCCCTTTTATTAATGTTCTAAAACGTAGGTATGGTAATGTTTCTCTATCACAATGTCGTAAACTGGAGAAGACTGATTTCAAAGTAAAAAAGACACGACTAGATATATAATTTTTGCAAACTTGTAAAGCATATGGCGTAATCCCTAATTTTCTTCAATTTAAATATTTTAAACCCATGCTAACCACTACATTTACATATAAGTCATTTCAATTTAAATTACTAAACTTAGAACTAAAAGAGAAAAACAGGCTACTTAAAAATCATACAGAGGACTTTAATCAATCTAAATCTAATCTGAAAAACACTCTGTCTTGGCTTGATTTTAATTGTCTTTTTAATAGATTAGTACGTAGTAATGACTCTAAATTTAAAACAGCTAAAGCTTGTCATAGGAAACAATCTGTGTTCACTAGGCATTTCTCTGTAATACTCGGTCAATAAGGACAAGGTCGTAATTAATCTTTCTAATCGTTCGTTAACTCCTGCTGAAAAAGATGTACCTTCCCTTGGACTACCTTTTGCCTTACCAAAATTTAATATTAACTATGTTAAACATTATTTTGCATTTGAGAAACTTATTAATACACTTAAATATAAAGCTAAAAAAAACATTTATTATGGATTGGGATAACTTGGTTCAAGGCATTTCTACTATTGCTCACTCATCATACCGCAAATTTAATGATTTCAAACATTCGTTCCCTAAACTTCCACAAATTCAGTTCGATGCCTTAAATGACCTTAAATCTGATAATACTATCTTAATCACTAGACCCGATAGAGGATGTTGTACAGTAATTTTAGATAAAACTGATTATATTAACAAAGCTGAATCCATCCTTAATGATAAAACTAATTTAAAGTCCTTACTTATAATACATTTTCTTTCATTACTAAAATGACTTATCCGTCATCTTAGAGCACTACTTAAATTAAAAGTTATTACTATAGAAGTATTCAATTATATATTTCCTAGCGGTTCCTCCCATGGTGACCTCTATGGATTACCGAAAACTCATAAAATAGGTCACCCCTTACGCCCTATTCTTAGTACTATTGGCACTTTTAACTTTAACTTAGCTAAATACTTTGTCCCGATAATTGACCCCCTAACTACCAATGAATATACAATTAAGAACTCTTTTGATTTTGCACATGAATTAAAAACAATTAACATAAGCAATGCGGTAATGGCTAGTTTTGACATCCAATCACTATTTACAAATATTCCATTAGATGAGACTATTGAGATCATCACTGATAATTATTTCATAATGTTACTACTTTTCTTAACTACACAAAAAAACTATTCTCTGATTTATTAACTTTAGCTATAAAAGACTCCATTCACATTTAATAAAAAACTTTATGTCCAAACTGATGGGGTCTCCATGGGGTCTTGCTTGGGTCCTTCCCTTGCCAATGCTTTTCTATGTCATCATGAACAAATTTGGCTGTCTGACTGTCCTACCTCTTTTAAACCCTTTTATTACAAACGTTACGTTGATGACACCTTTTGAATTTTTAAAAATGTTGAACATATTCCCTAATTTTTTATATTCTAAACACAAACATTCTTAATTCTAAACACCCAAATATTAAGTTCACATATGAAGTTAAAAACCAAATATCACTACCATTTCTAGATATCTTAGTTACACGTAAGGATAATTATTTTACTACCTTAGTCTATCGTAAACCTACCTTCACAGGCCTTGGTACTTAGTATTTATCATTCATCCCTAATCTTTTTAAAACCAATACTATTAAGACTTTACTACACAGATGTTATAGTTTCTCTTCCAATTGGTTTGCCTTCGATAATGAAATGAAATTCCTTACTATTTTTTTCCCAAAATAATGCTTATCCCCTTAAATTGATCGAAAAAACAATCTCTAGTTTCTTAGATGAAAAGTTCAACCCTAAGTCGAGTCAATCCGAATCTATATTAGACACACACTATATTAAACTTCCATTTTATGGCCATCTTAGTTATATCATTCGTAAAAAACTCAATGATCTACTTCAGTTACACTTTCCTAACTCAAATTTTTTATTTGTTTTTACTAATCCATTTACTATAAGAACACATTTCAAATATAAAGATCCTATACTTAAAACTCTTATTTCCAATATAATTTATGAATTTGAGTGTTCGAGTTGTAAGGCCTCGATACATTGGCGAGACGTCGATAAATCTAACCCTAAGGTTCCCAGAACATAAAGGTGTTTCTGTTCGTACTGGCCGACCTATTTCTTCCCCTTCTCAATCTGCAATACGTTCTCACTCCCATGATCTTGATCACCCATTCTCTATTGATGGTTTTAGAATCTTATCAAAGGCAAACTTCTCCTGTGAAACTAAATTATTAGAATCCATACACAGCAAGCACTTGTCTCCTGATCTTAATAATCAAGTCACCTCATGCCAATTACATATACTCAAATGATTATCACACTGTTTCGATCGTCCGACTCTCGTTCCGATCGCCTCATAGGAACCGAAATGCTACCTGTAATATCATTGTTCATTCAGTCCTCTGCCAACCTAGACAGCATACACTTCAAGGTTTGTTAAATTATAAATTATGTTTTTAGTTTTTAGATAATCTAGGATTATTTTATTACTTTAAATTTTTTAGATGTTTGCTTTTAGCAGATTTTATAATTATTTTAACGAATATAAACCATTTTAGACTGATAAACCATTTTAGTTTCGCCAAGTGCCTTGGCGAAACGTTGCACGCACACATAAAGAACCCCGAAGAAATGACGAGTGTTTTGGCCGCCCTGAAAATCCTCATGTATCAACTTTAACCATAAAAAAAAAAAAATAATAATAATAATTATATATATATATATATATATATATATATATATAAAGTGATACAACATCATCCTTTACGGAAGGGGCAAGAATACTGCATGGGCAGCATGGCACCATTACCCTGAGGTACCTCAAGCATGCACATTCATGGCAAAAAATCTATTTACAGATGTTGACACCGAGGTCCCTACTTCAGGCTTCTTGAACGGTACACAGTTGTCCTCTATGACAACACCAGTGACATTAAACGTGTAGATGAAGCAAGAAAGGTCATGTTCTCTCGGAAGGGAAAAGCTATGGAAACTATCCCACCAACTCAGGATGCTCTTCTCCCACACACCAGGAGGGTCACATACCAGGGAGGAATATGGTTGACCTGTGAAAGAAGTGAACAGAATCTTCCAACTCCTGAAGGATGGGGATGGCTTTAGCGAAGAGTCCCAGTTGTGGACACCAATTTGGATCTCAAGACCAGTAGCATCTAAAGCTTACAGCGAATTGGTCAAATGCGGCTGCAAGAGCTAGAGTGGATGTGGCACCAGCTGTGCTAATATGAAGGCCAGGTGGAAGTGTACATAACTGTGTAGCTGCAACGGTCCAGTTTAACATACTGTATATGTTTCATGTTAGAATATTCTTTTGTATGGTAATTATTATTTTGTATAGCTGTATTCTTTAATATTCAAATATTATATATACATTTATAGAATTGTATATTCATTGATTTATCTTGAACATGGATTTCTTAAACATCGTTTTTCTGTTAAAATATTACCGATTTTCACTGTATACAAAGTGTGATTTATGCAGTAAACATATTTCTTATCGGCTTAAAAATTGTCTCATTGATCTGATCATGCCAAAAACCATATAGTTTGATGCCAAACATGCCAAGGGAGTTATCTAATTAAAGTTATATGAGAAACTCCATTTTTTCTATGGCGGCCATCTTGAAATCCAATATGGCGGCCAAGTAATGGTCTCTGAAGGATGTTCAGGGGATATTTTTAATTGTTCGTCAAAAATATTCAAGTATTGAAAGTTTGGTGCTTATGTACGGATAGTCCACTTCAACTAGTTTAGCTGCCCAGTTGGATAGGCTGTCATTTGCATATTTTAGGTCATGTCGGGTCGAGTTTCTGCGCGGCCTCTCTCGGCTAATTACCTTTGCATTGTCTTAAGGGGGCTGCAACAGTCGCTTCCGAGGTGCATTTTTCATAATGTATTTCACCTTATAAGTGGGTTTTTTCATTTATCATCCGTGCTTTTGATTGTGCCGACAATTTTTTCTTTGCTATAACTCTCTCTCTCTCTCTCCATCTCTTTCTCTCTCTACTCTCCCTANCGATAAAGATAGGCCTCCACCTATGAACTAGCTATGTATTAGGATTCATTACCAGAAGTGTTAAAAGTAGAAGTGCGGAAGTTATTCTAAAGCTTTATCTGGCTCTAGTCAGGCCTCACCTAGACTATGCGGTTCAGTTTTGGTCTCCATATTACAGGAAGGATATAGCCTTGTTAGAAACAGTGCAGAGAAGGATGACCAAAATGATACAAGGGATGCGTAACTTTAGTTATGAGAGGAGATTCAAGTTATTAAAGTTACACTCACTCGAGAGACAAGAGTAAGGGGCGATCTGATAGAAGTTTTTAAGTGGATAAAGGGATTTAATAAAGGAGAGGTAGGACAAGTTCTTACGGCTTTTAACCAGGGTAGAACAAGAAGTAACGGATTCAAGCTGGAAAAGCGTAGAATTAGAAAGGAAATAGGGAAAAACTGGTTCATAAATAGGGTGGTGAATGAATGGAATGGTCTCAGTAGACAGGTAGTTAGTGCGGAGTCATTAGGGAGCTTTAAAGAGGAGCTGGATAGGTTCATGGATTGGGATGAAAGGTGGATATAGGTAATGTTAGGCGACAGGAATAACCACGTGTAGGCCTCGCGGCCTCTTGTAGCTTCCTTATTTTCTTATGTTCTTATGTAATACTAAACTCCCAGCATGGATTTCGAAATAAAAGATCCTGCTTAATAAACTTACTCGATTTTTTTAATGTCATTTATTCAAACTGGGACGCTAAAATACCCTCGGATGTATTATACCTTGATTTTCAGAAAGCCTTCGATACAGTTCCCCATAAGCGACTTTTGACCAAGCTAAGGGCACATGACTTAGGAGAGCAATTATGTTCATGGATTGGCGATTGGCTTTCAAATCGTAAACAACGGGTAGTAATAAATGTCGAGGCATCTGATTGGTTAGATGTTACTAGTGGGGTGCCTCAGTGCTCGGTCTTGGTCCTACCCTTTTTCTGATATATATCAACGATTTGGACTGCGGACTTGTATTTAAAATATCCAAATTTGCAGATGACACCATATTATTCGGTAAAGCATATACTAGAGAAACTTGCCAACTCATACAAAGTGATTACGACAAACTATCAGATTGGAGTGATAAATGGCTATTAAAATTCAATTCCGATAAATGTAAAGTAATGCATATAGGCAACGATGACCTCAAATATAACTATCAAATGCAAAATAAATCGTTAACTGAAGTACAGCAGGAAAAGGATTTAGGTGTCATCATCAGTAATGATCTTAAAACCAGTTCGCATTGCCTAGCTGCCAGTAAAAAGGCGAACATGATGTTGGGCTTTATTAAACGCAACTTTGAACACAAAACTCCGAAAGTAATGACACAATTATACACGTCCTTGGTTAGGCCGCACTTGGAATATGCCGTTCAATTCTGGTCGCCCTGTTTCGTAAAAGATCAAGCCAAATTGGAATCAGTGCAAAGAAGAGCAACCAAACAAATTCCATCCCTGCGAAATTCATCTTATGAAGAGAGACTGCGGAAACTTAATATGTTTTCCTTAAAGGATCGGAGAATCCGTGGGGACTTGATAGAATCCTTTAAGCTCCTAAAAGGATTTGATGTCATTAATCAAGAGAACCTATTCGAGCTTTCAACTCAAGTGACAACAAGAAATAATGGTTTAAAACTAAACGGTCAACGTTGCATCACCGATCTCCGTAAAAATTATTTCAATGTTAGAGTCGTTGATCGATGGAACAAGTTACCAGCAAATGTTGTCGGAGCCAGCACAATAACTACATTTAAAAACAAACTTGACGCGCACTGTAAAGTAAATGGGTATTGATAGTGCGAACTCATATCTAGTCCCCCGTATCGATTAGTTGTAGTGGTAGTGGTAGTTGTAGTTAGTATTTTTCATATCATATCATTCTGCACTATGAAACTTCCATGTTCCTATCCTCTTTAGGGACATGGTATCATTTTCCAATTGTTTTCTTACAAGTAGTTGATAGTTAGTAGTATGTAGTTCAGCAGATACCCTCGTTATGGACCAATAGGTCTCCTGGTGTCTGTTATTCCTATGTAATCCTATGTAATCCTCCTCCTCCTCCTCCTCGCCCCCCTCCTCCTCCGCCTCTTCCTCCTCTTCCTCCTCCTCCTCCTCCTCCTCCTCCTCCTCTAAAGAGGACCTATTCGAGCTTTCAACTCAAGTGACAACAAGAAATAATGGTTTAAAACTAAACGATCAACGTTGCATCACTGATCTCCGTACAAATTATTTCAATGTTAGAGTCGTTGATCGATGGAGCAAGTTACCAGCAAATGTTGTCGAAGCCAGCACAATAAATGCATTTAAAAACAGACTTGACGTGCACTGTAAAATAAATGGGTATTGATAGTGCCCTGCGAATTCATATTTAGTCCCCCGAATCGATTAGTTGTAGTGGTAGTGGTAGTTGTAGTTAGTATATTTCATATCCTATCATTCTGCACTACGAAACTTCCATGTTCCTATCTTCTTTAGGGACATGGTATCATTTTCCAACTGTTTTCTTACAAGTAGTTGATAGTTAGTAGTATTTAGTTCAGCAGATACCCTCGTCATGGACCAATAGGTCTCCTGGTGTCTGTTATTCCTATTTAATCCTCCTCCTCCTCCTCCTCCTCCTCCAAGGCAAACAGCCTTGTAAGGACCTATCGGTCAGTTGCTGTTTGTCTTTTCTTTGTATTCCTTTGTATTCCTCCTCCTCCTCCTCCTCCTCCTCCTCCTCCTCCTCCTCCTCCTCCTCCTCCTCCTCCTCCTCCTCCTCCTCCTCCTCTTCCTCCTCCTCCTCCTTCTCCTCCTCCTCCTCTCACTTCAACTAGCCATCCCCGTCGCCACATATTTGGAAGTGAGGGGTTTCACATGCCAATTTCTATTAATCATCGTAACTCCGGCAGACTCGCACCCGCCAATCATCTCGGGGAGACACACAACACCCTTCTGAAATTGATATGTAAAAACTAAACCAATCCATCATATAACCGCAGGTAACAACAGGTGTGGAGGTAGACAGACCAATATGGCTTCCTTGACCCTTCTCCTCCTTTCCCTTTTACCTCTTCATCACCCCCTTCGCCAAAGGTTATGACCCCGTGTTGGTGCGGGTCATGGGGATAGGGAGGACGGGGTGACAGGAAGGACATGGCTTAAACAGATCCACAACATTCGTCTCAATTAATTTTGTTTCTTATCTAACAATGTTTTATATTTTCCGTCCTTGTACCCCAGTATGGTTAATATCTTTCTTGTTCCCTTCAAAATGTTCACTAGTGGAAAAAAAGAAAGAATAAGAGAGAAGCGTCGAATGAAAATTAGGATTCACTGAGGAAGTAACGAGCACGAGACAGTAATGGAAAGATGAAACAATTAAAGGAGAGAAAGCGAAGGAAGCGCAAGTAAGATTTAATAGGAAAACTATTTTGCAATGTAAAATATACACACAAGAGAAGAAAAATTCTGAATATAGGTGAATGATTAAAAGGAAGACTAATTTATGAATGACCAAGCTATCAGGATGGAAGAAGTTACCACGAAAGGCAATGATCTTATTTCATAACGGAGAAAACATTACAATTCACTGAAATTGAAATATACCTGACATTAATCCGATAATATTGAGGTGGGAGGCTGCTTGGATCCTTTTTACTTAATATGAGAAGCTCGAAATAAGAACAAAATCAGACCACATCATACTCAATATGATTTACGGGCTTGGAAAACCGTGGATAATCATGCACTGGCCCATGAGACAGCGCATTTATTGATCACAATATAATACAAATCAGCTAACTATATCACACAGGCATTCCTTGTAACCTGCCCGCTTTTTTTTGCCGTAAATATAATTCATTACAGCGTTGTGATGGTCCTTATCTCTTCCCTGATCTGATCGATACAGTAGCACAATGTAGTGAAATGGATCCCCGCGCCTTTTATGCTTCTTTCCAGCAGCTCATCCTGTCCAGGGGCTCTGTACTCTGGCGCCTAAATAAGGCAGTTCTTTGTCATGGGGAGTCCGCCTGTGCACTTTAAAGGAGTGGGTATGTGAAGATTCGGTACATACTTTTGAGGGAGTGGTGATAAGGCTGACGATGGAGCAAATTGCCTCCTGCGCTATAATATATATTTTCGAAAAATAATATTCCTTTCATGTGTTTTAGAGCTATGATATTGCGTAGTCTCTTAATGCTATAACAGCTGGTTTTTTAGGACTGATTAGATTTATATTCAGCCATCTTAAATTTTGATGACTGATTACCATCCAAGAAGACTTCCGTTTAGCCATTTTTTTCTTTTTTTCTTAATACTCGTTTGCCTTATCTTCCTCAACCCTCACCTTCATTCGCAACTGCAAATGTAGGAACCAGATACGTGCATTTTTGCGTAATTTAAAGAGAGAGAGAGAGAGAGAGAGAGAGAGAGAGAGAGAGAGAGAGAGAGAGAGAGAGAGAGAGAGAGAGAGAGAGAGAGAGAGAGAGAGAGAGAGAGAGAGAGAGAGAGAGAGAGAGAGAGAGAGAGAGAGAGAGAGAGAGAGAGAGAGAGAGAGGTGACTTAAGTAGGTTTTCCTTCAATATTCCAAGAAACATAAAGATTAACGTTACTGGAATGTTTGGTTGGTCTGTTACGGTAGATCAGGGAGCGAGGCGCAAACTTTCTCGTGGTGGTGGTAGTGGTGGTGATATGAATGTGAGGACTACTTAGCGCCTTCAAAATGACGGTTATATCATGTTATTATTCTGCAGGTGATGATCTCTTAGACCACTGATTGTGCTGGATGATGGAGCTTAATTGGCGATGGTGCTTGTAGTGAGAGCATTGGTGGTTATGGTGGTGGTGGTGGTGGTGGTGGTGGTGGTGGTGGTGATGATGGTGGTAGTAGTAGTGGTGGCGGTAGTGGTGGTGGTGGTGGTGGTGCCGGCGAGTTCCTTGTGATAAATGTTCTGCCCTGATTTGCACTTCTACACTATTCATTCCGATCGTCAACATCTGAACAGCTGCCAATGATGATGATGGTGATGATGATAATGATGAGGATGCTTTTGTTCAATATTAGTCTTTCTATATTGAAACGTCAGCACATTGTCAGGCTGAGCTGTTATATCGCTGCTGCTGAGGACCTGAGGTCATAAGAGTAGAATAAGGGTGTGGGAGTGCATATTTCTTTATTATATGATATAACGTTTTTATCAAGCAGTTCTTAGTCATGAGCGATGATTTTGCACAAAATTACACAACGCTTTGTCACTCGAATGATCAAATAAATCACAGGAATGTCTCGGCTGAAATCTGTGATGCTAATGGAAAGATAATTTATGTCCTTTTTTGTGCCTTAATAATGTCTCTTTTTTCTTACTTGTTTGCCAGAAATCTTTGGCAGCTGGCTTTTCTTTATGCTGATAGCATTGTGAAACATCATAAGTTATAGATCCTTTGCTATTAATACAATCTTTTAACAGCACATCAACGAGAACACTTATGAAATACTGTAAGTGCAGCCAGAGTGCCTGATAATACTTTATGCATCCTCTTTTAAATGCATGCCAGTGCATGGATAACTTTTTTGAGCCGGCTCTCGTCCCAGAACAGCGGTTGTAGCTACTCCCGTGTCTCGATTCTCCTGGCTGGGTGTTTTTGGTTATCTGTGTCATCAAATTCATGTAATTAAAAAATATTGTACGTGCAGCCTTATGAGCTTTTTAATATATATTTCTTAGGTAAATAAACAAAAAAAAGATCTCACAATGTTAAAGGCTTTGCGTCCTGGTCTCTGTCGTTATGGTTTTCTCATATGTTAAGTTTTCCAGAGACTACACAGTTCCTCACACTGTACAATAGGCGTTGTTCCTCTTGGTTCTCTGCAACAAGAACATAAGATCTCGGTTAGTCAAACTGACCGCCTCCTGACAAACTAGAACTCCGTTCTGAATAGAAAAGCGCAGATAAATCTCTCCACAACGTCTAATTTTCTTCAATAACTGCATGCTGTCAACTCCCGCAGCACAGAATTGCAGACACGCACACCTGAACTGGGATGAGTTTCCGTTCATTACTTCTAGGGAGACACCTGCTTTCCTATATGAGTTTTTTTTTTTTTTTTTTCTCTCTTCTCTCTCTCTCTCTCTCTCTCTCTCCTCTCCTCTCGCTCTCTCTCTCTCTCCCTCCTCTCTCTCTCTCTCCTCTCTCTCTCTCTCTCTCTCTCTCTCTCTCTCTCTCTCTCTCTCTCTCTCTCTTCTCTCTCTCTCTCTCTCTCTCTCTCTCTCTTCTCTCTCTCTACTCTCTCTCTCTCTCTCTCTCTCTCTCCTCTTCTCTTCCTCTCTCTCTCCTCTCTCTCTCTCTCTCTCTCTCTCCTCTCTCTCTCATCTCCTCTTTTCTCTCTCTCTCTCTCTTCTCTCTCTCTCTCTCTCTCTCTCTCTCTCTTCTCTCCCCTCTCTCTCTCTCTCTCTCTCTCTCTCTCTCTCTCTCTTCTCTCTCTCCTCTCTCTCTCTCTCTCTCTCTCTCTCTCTCTCTCTCCTCTCCTCTCTTCCTCTCTCTCTCCTCTCTCTCTCCTCTCCCCCTCTCTTTCTCTCTCTTCTCTCTCTCTTCTCTCTCTCTCCTCTTCTCCTCTCTCTCCTCCTCTCTCTCTCTCTCTCTCTCTCTCTCTCTCTCTCTCCTCCTCTCTCTCTCTCTCTCTCTCTCTCTCTCTCTCTCTCTCTCTCTCTCTCTCTCTCTCTCTCTCTCTTCTCTCTCTCTCTCTCCTCTCTCTCTCTCTCTCTCTCTCCTCTCTCTCTCTCTCTCTCTCTCTCCCTCTCCTCTTCTCTCTCTCTCTCTCTCTCTCCTCTCTCTCCTCCTCTCTCTCTCTCTCTCTCTCACTGTTTGTTTACCGTCGACGCTGCCATCTTCACATTTGTAATATTTCAACATGTCCGTCTTTCCTTTACTTTGCAATAATGATTTCTTTCAGCTTGATTTATCTTATTGCTTCCCCTCTCCACGATGTCTTTCACCAGAAATTTTGTATACACTTTCTTCTCATTTCTCTCTTTGTATTCCTATTGTTGCATGACCCTCCAGGGACTTGCATTATTCTCACATCTAATCACCTTACCTCGCAACTCTTTCCTACCGGAGGCACACATGTCTTTATTCGCCCTCCGTTTCGCTTGTATGATTTGCGATTGTGTGCAAAGATTGATGAAGAAAGCAAGCCTCCCCACCTGCTGAAGGTGCAGAGGTGATTGTTATAGACTTGTTCGTGATGGTCGAGTGTATTCTACGTGCTCTGGTGGCCTCAATTACCAGCTGCCATTCGAGGAGAAGCAAAGTCGTGTTTGCTCGAGTCTCCCATTACAGACGAAAACACTCCTTTGGGCAGTAAAAGATTTGTGAGGTCGATACCTTGTACCTAACACTCGGTGAACTTGATTTATACAACTTCGAGCTGCGAGTTTACATAGATGAATGCCAACCGGTAAATTGTGATACTGAAAGTGTCAATACAGGATATAAGATTTGACATTAAAAAATTATTAGCTGGCCAAAAGACGATGCATTTTGAGCATGCCTTCTTTTTTAAAGTTGTGCGTCAAGAAACCTGAAATCTACATGCAAGAAAGAGCGTGTTTGAAAGCGAGTTGATGAGCGCACAGCCAGAGTTTCGTACAGTTTTGCATGGGTATAAGACATTAAAAAAGTTATAACAAGCATAATTTAGACATGTCAGCTATCCTGGTGTGCCGGCTGCCGCTTATTATCCCTCAATCGTGACGCGTACTAGCTGTGCGAGACGAGGACATATTAGGCCAATTTGCCAAGAGGATAATCCATAAAAAGTGGGAAAATGTGAGTGAGTAGACATTTATGTGTTGTTTTGTTTATGTCTCTGGCTGTCTGCATCTGTACAGAGGTCGGGTATGCAACGGGACACGAACGAGGATCTCGCATCTCCGGCCACTGAATGATTGGTTTGCAAACAATGGCTGGTGACCCTTGAACGGGCTGTAACTTGTTTTTCATCTCTCACAGGATTGTTTTACCACTTATCTCGCTAAACTTTCTCTATGCCACTTGCTGAATGCAGATGAAGGCAACCTCGGAGCTGACGATGAACACGGAGCTCAAGGCGGTTTTCCATCATGTTGGGGATCAGCAGATTTCTTCATAAATATGCGGTTTTATATCTGTATATAATAAGCTTCATCAACATATTATGTTAATTGACTCACAAATTCAAATTCGGGAGTGCTAATTCTTATCCTTTCAAATATCTAAAATTTTCATTACATTCTTAATCATATGCCAAAATACGGATTGTTGAATAGTCTTTACCTTTTATCAATGCATTCAATCATAACAATAACTTAGATTTTTACTTGTAGATTATATCAAGGTAGTCACTGTTACGTCACTTTTTTTTCTTTTTTTTCAGGATCTAAGGTGAGAGAGCGGGTCAGGTGTACCCGGTGAGGCAAGCAGGTAATAAGCCAGTCAAAAGTCCGTCAGTCAACAGGTAAGAGCCATGGACACTGGACAGCCTCGTGTAATTCTGCCTCGCTCGCTCCTTTATGTCCGAAAATTATAGACGAGCGAGTCTTTGTTCCCATTTGCTTTAAAATAAGGACAGGACTCACGAATCAATCTTGCTATGTCAGTGTTTTGCCTTTAATTTTTGGCGGATATCATCACCCGCTTGTCTTTGATCGTGGCCGACCGAAGGGTACTTGAAGGGCGAGCTGTTGGCGAAGGTGAGATATGCTTCTCTGCCTCACCTGTAATCACAAGAGGTGAAAAGTGAGGCTCTTGTCGGGTAAAGAGAGATAGCAGAGAAGAGAAGATAGACATGATGTTTTGTGGGCGTGACAATGACAAAGGAAAATGTGTCGGGCTGATGGAAGGCAACGTTATGGCGGCAAATCGAAGTGTTAAGATGTACGAAAGGTTGTTGTGTTGATTGTGGGGAAGGTGCAGCGAGGCCTGCTAAGGGAAAGGCTCTGAGTCATGATTAACATCTGTTGGGATGATGACAAAAGGGTAAGGATGGGATTTCAATTAATGTGTCGAAACGTTTTTTTGGAGGGGGACTTGCAGGAAGCATTTTGTAAAGTCCTTGCTGTTATGGAAAATTATCGCTCCAACTCCCCTTAGTATTTCTTCCTTCTCCTGCTTACATGGCATTTGCTTATCTACTTTATTATCTTATCTCTGTTGCAATAGATACATTCTATTTTATATTAATTTACGATGACATATATGTATGATTCTTAATTTTTTGCTGCATCCTTTTTTGCCGTTTCAACATTTTATTGACTTCTCCCTTTTTGTATTTTGACTACGATGTGTCATTTTCTTCTTTGCTGTATCCTTTTCTTAGCTCTATCAACTTTATGACATATCCTTTATCTTATCATTCTTTCACATCTGGTACTACCTTTCTCATTGCGTATCCTACAAATTCATTACTTCTTTCTTCCGTCACGTACTTTTCCCTCATAATCCCACCACATCCCTATCTTCCAGTCTTCCCTGCACTGTCCCTCTACCCTTCCCTCTATCCCTTCCTCCGTCTCGTTTGTCCTGCTGCATCATGTAACTCTCGGGAGCCTTGCCGTGTGTGTGTGTGTTCCTGCTTCCCTATTCTTAGTCGGTCACGCACCCCGCCAGCATATTCCCCAACTCTATGCAAGTATGTGGTTTCCGAGTGAAGACGCTTGGCTGTAACTCCGAAACTAACCATAAGGTTTTCTCGAAAATACCCTCATTGTGATTCCCACACAAAGTTGCCATTGAGGATTGAATAAACTTACCCTAACCTAACCGTAACTTATAACCTAACCTAACCTGAATTGTTCAAGAGTAAACGCGACATACTGTTCCAGAAAACGGGAATATGTACCCCGCCAGGCCCTGCTTCATGGACACCGGTGCTTCTCCAGCGCATGTACCAACTAGGAACATATCAGATCCCACACACGATTATCGATTTATTATCGACTGAACAAGTGTGAGTTATATTCGCCCGATTGCAATCTCGCTCCCTCTGATATTCCATTTTGTACACGGACACGGATAACACGAACCCGATCTAATCCCACCGCGGCCAGGGGCTTCTAGGCACTTAATGACCATCTGGGCTTCATGCAGGAACCAGGTGTCTGACGTGAAATACGAGGGGGGGAGGAAGAAAAAAGAAAGGTAAGAAGAGGGAGAAGGAATAGGACGATACTAGAGGAAGGGAACAGTTATAAAAGAGATCACATGCATTATAGGTGTTAGGTAGTGATAATAGTATGATATAAAAGACAAAAATAATACCAACTATCTCTGAGACCGACTGACGCAGACACTGATGGCGGAAAATCATGAAGTAGATTGAATAAATGTAATGGTTAGTAACAAATATTCCTCAGTATCTTTCAGTCAAAGAGTGGACTCTGTGACATACTTTGCCAATTCTCCTAATGTGATAAATTCCTGGCAACAGTAATTAGCGAGACAAGTCCTGTGACAGCGATTAGACAACGGGCCTGAAATCACAATGGTTGAGGGAGTGAAATGTGACAATGGTTGATAAAAGAAGACCGCGGTGGTTTCGTATGTATATTGTTAGGCATTAATTTTGGAACAGTTTATTTACCTTGAATTTATGCAAAGTAGCCGATATATCTTTTGTTGAAAATTGCAAATATGGTAACACACAAGCTCTATGAAAAACGCGCTGTAAAATGGAGCTAAAATGTAACTGTTAGGAAAACCAATGATGAGAAAGTTCTGCTCTGAACACCCTGCCCACGTGGTCTCCCGAAGTTATAAGCCATTTGATGTTATTAATGAAATAATGGTTGGCAGACCATGAATGCGGGAGATGAACTGGTGAAGGAGAAGTTGATAGGAAGGGAATGATAACTAAAGGATTAATGAGGAGAATACGAAGAATGGCGATAATGAGATACTTTTGTAAGTACTGAGGGGGATGTATATGAAATGTAAAGATGAATGTTGGGCTAAATGACAAAAACAGCAACATAAAAAAGGGAAGAGGGAAATATTTGTACAATACTGGCCAAACCAAGGTTGTCATCAGTCAGGTAGCGGCTGGAAGGGAATGAGTAAAGTCTGAAGTCACGGAGTACCGGTGGCAAAGGAAGGACGCGCAGCAAGTAGAGCAAAGTCACTTTGAATGTTTATCAGCACTCAAGAAGCTGACTCAAGGGTTGAAGGTTTAAAGGGTCCATTTATTTCACCTCGTGTAGTCCTCAAGGTCCTACAAGAGTTCAAACAGAACCAACCGAGCAAGACAATATATTTATCGGCCGTGTAAGTCAGCAACAAAGGATGTTGACTGAGTGGGGTTTTAATGGGTGAATAGTTTAGTATTAATGGTGTTC
>JACEEZ010005876.1:202500-207500 GCA_016584305.1 Chionoecetes opilio
AAGTACATCATATTCTCTTGCCATTTTTTGCCAAATCAAACCTCAAAAAGAGGTTGATGGTAAACAAAAAGTAGAAACAGATAACCATGTAATTTACGATTCTTATTTTCTTGTATGTAAACGCAAGTGCTTCTTCCATTTCTGGTTAAATTAGATGATTGGCTTGAGAAATCATTATGTAATTATTACAATCATTATCACATAGCAAGTTTTTTTCTCTCTCTCCTCACAGCCGGGCGGCCACAGAAGATGGTGAGGCACACTTGTTACACATATTACCGCCCGTAAGCTGTCTCACAAGTGTTCAAGTCCTGAAAAATCGCCTTCACGCTGAGATGAGAACAAATATTTGACAAGGTCTCGCCTGGTGCTGCCTCATATATCATATGAGATTATATATAGAAAATTTTATTGTAGCTGACGCGGCGTGTAGAGGTCAGACAACGTTGGTCCTCTGCCTCGGGGTTCTGGAACAGATGCGCGCGTCGACAGTCGAGTGCGCTGTAGCACGTATTATTAGACGTGTTTATAGCGACAGGTGTGAATAATGGCATGCACTCCAGGTGACAGGTACATGCTGCGAAAAGCGTTCTTGCGTCATATCTTGCATGGTCGAGAAGACGCTGACGCGCAACACGTATGCACAACGAAGTGCAAAGATCACATCACAAGGCGCGCTAGACATCCACAGTTTTCTTCTTCTGGAAGACGACCGGGAAAGCGACTGACATGCAGGCACAAAGCTCCTCATCAACCCTTCCTCGGCAACAGATTAATAACAGATTAATATTTAACTTTTCCTGCATTATAAAAATAACGAGAGATTATTTTCTGTGAACAAAATCGAAGAATTATGTGATGAAATAAATTTCTGCCTGGGCGTAAAAGCAGCAGCGATCATGAGGAGCAATGAAATGCGAATGCCTGGCCGCCGGCTTAATGTTCATGCTATTTCGGGTCAGGGGTCCATGACAGACAATTTAGCTATCAGGTCAGGCCTAGGAGTGTAATAAATTAGCAGCGCTGCGGAAGGCTGACGGAGCAGCAATGGGCGCGCTGTAATACTGGCGTGCATTGCTAAGGGTTTGGTGGAAGAACGAGAGTGCGAGGATGGCGGCGCTTTTGGTGATCCAATAAATTATTTCGATAGCTAAGGAAGATCAGCGAGTTCAATATTTCTTCTCTCCGATAAATACCTGATTTTATGTGAAGACAACAGTTACTATTTGGTTGAGTGACTGAGCGTCATCTGCATATAAGAAACATTTTATTTTTCCATTCTCCTTTAAAGCACAGACGTAAAATGGCCTGAATGCTCCTCTTCATTTATCTTGGTGCCATTACCTCGATTTGGGCTTCACGAGTCCGCTACTTGACTTTGAAATTCCGGCGCGGTGATTTGCGAGGTAAGGCGCCCACCTGCAGCTCTGCCGGCGTCCTGTGTGTCCAGGGGTCAGGGAGAACATTGGTCACAACCCTACAGATGGAACTGAATTACCCTGTTATCAGCGTACACGGCCTGTGCATAGCTGTGTCGTAGGGCAGGAATGAGAAAGTCAGGAGGTACCCAAGCTATCACTTGCTTCTTTACAGTTTCAGCGATGGTATAATTGAGTTGGTAACCTTTACACTCGTTGGAAACAGTTTGGAATAGGCTGTCTGTAGGTCATAGTTTTGCATATAGGTGAAATAGCATAGCATCGGGATGAAGAGACTATAAACGTAAAATTAGGAAAGAAATATGAATCATCGTATTAAGCGCTATGTTGGTTTGAGGTAATTAATTCTTTATGATCCCGTATATGCTTCATAAGAGAGAGAGAGAGAGAGAGAGAGAGAGAGAGAGAGAGAGAGAGAGAGAGAGAGAGAGAGAGAGAGAGAGAGAGAGAGAGAGAGAGAGAGAGAGAGAGAGAGAGAGAGAGAGAGAGAGAGAGAGAGAGAGAGGAGGAGATAGAGAGAGAGATGAGAGAGAGAGGCGAGAAGAGAGAGAGAGAGAGAGAGAGAGAGAGAGTTGTTTAACTCGCCATCATAGTAAGTAAAAAGCCAATACCCATAAGTACATACATGCTTGAGCCGTCAAAGATACCTTCACTACAGACATATGGAGGAAGCCATCAGAACATCGCTGCCTCATCAATGATTCCCCTCCCTTCGCACCTCATTACGTAACACGACCAATTCCCAGGCCAGGATTTGGATGTGATTTACGAGAGGAATTAATACTTCAGTTACCCCAAGATTTATCTTCAATAGTGGTTTGGGGCCCCTGGCTGACTTGGATTTGATGGGGGGTTAATGATGCACCAACCCAACTCGCACTGGATTTTTTTTTATTTTTTTTATGTAACTCACAGGAACTGACGCAAGGGCCACACAAACATGGGTTAACACAAAGCCCCTTAGCTTGCCAGTCCCCTATAAAGAAACAGTAAGAAATTAAATAAAAAAATAGGGATAGGCCAATTTTTAGTTCGGGAGGTGTCTTTTGTTTACTCTTCTTTTGAAAAGATTTAAGTCCATAGAAAGTGGGAAAAATTGAAAAAGGAAGAGAAAGTTCACAGAGTTTCCATGAAAAGGGATAAAGAGAAAGATACTGTGATTAAATCTTGCATTAGGACGATGTACATAATTGGGATGGAATGGAGTAGAAAGGTCTTGTACGAGCGAGGCCTGCGGGAGTGGGGGAGGCATGCAGTTATCAAGTTCAGAAAGCAGTGAGCATGAAATAACGGTAAAGAGAGCAAGATAAGCAACATTGCGCGGTGATTGTAAATATTGAAGACAGTCCCAGTCAGAGGAAGTAGTTTGATGATACCGAAAAGACTTTTGACTCAACCCTGTTAGGAGAGCTTGTGTGAGTGATCCTCCCCAAACATGGGAGACATCTGCCATACATGGGCGGATAAGTGCCCCCTGTAGCGAGCAAGCAATTGGGAGGGAGAAAAAAAAGGACGCAAGACGCCACAGCACACCTAACTTACTTAGAAGCTGTTTTAGCAAGAAGTGAGATTGTGAGATTTCCAGTTCAGATTTTTGGTAGTAAAAAAAAAAAGGATAGTTCCCTAGAATGTTCATTGTAGAAGAAGGAACAGTTGAGTGTCATTGAAGAAGAGTGGTAACAGTTTATCTGGTAGTTTTTGTCGAGTATATAGGGAAGAAATTGGTTGTTGAGGCATGAACAAACAAGGTTTTGCTTTGGGGGGGGGGGAGGGGGCACAATCAGAAATTTTAGAAAAATCAGAAGTTAGTGGCGCTGTTGGCATCTCTCCGTGAATCACTTAGTTTCGCTGTTGAGTTGGACGTCTAATAACTACGTTGAGAATGCAGGTGGAAATCATCGAGCGTAGGAGTGGATAGGCTTTGAGTTAGACTTAGAAGATCATTAATAGATAATAGAAAGAGATGGTTGATAGGACAGAACCCTGGGGAACACCACTATTAATAGATTTAAGAGAAGAACATGGTCCGTCTAACGTAGTCTGCAATAGAAAACGGTTTTGAAAGGAAACTTAATGAAGGTAGCAGATAGAAGTATAAAACCGAATGAGGGTAGTTTTTGGAACTTATGATTTGTGGCCACCTCTATCAAAGCTTTTTGATATTCAAGGCAAACAGCAACAAGTTTCTACACGAAACCCCTAAAGGAGGAATGACCAAGGATTCAGTTTAGGAAAGCCAGAAGATCGCCAGTAGATCGCCCTTTACGGAAACCGTACTGACGATCAGATAGAATAATTGTGAGCAGATAGATTGCTTAAGAATCTTCTTTATTAAGTTAGATTCAAAACTTTAGAAAGGCAGGAAGTCAAAGCTATAGGACGGTAGTTTGAAGGATTAGAACGGTCACCCTTCATAGGAACAGGTTGGATGGTGAGCAACTTCCAGCAAGAAGACGGTGGAATTAGATAGACAAAGAAGGAAAAGTTTGACCAGGCAAAGGTGCGACGCACAGAAGCCCAGTTTTTGAAACAATAGAGGGACTTCGTCAGGACCGTAAGCCTTCCGAGGATCTAGGCCAGAAAGGTCAAGAAAATATCATTCCGAAGGATCTTAATGACAGCATAATATAGTCAGGGCGGAGGAGAACTAGGAACAAGCCCTTCAGCATCCAGAGTGGAATTTTTAGCAAATGTTTGAACGACGAGTTCAGCTTTAGAAGTGATGAGACAGCTGTGGATCCATCTGGGTGAAACAGTCATAGGCAGAAGAAAGATGAAGAGAAAAATTTTTAGAGATGTTATTTGCTAGATACCAGAAAGTCACGGAGAGAATTTTTGATTCAGAATATTTTGACATTTTCTATAATGAAAGAGTTTTGGTAAGATTGAAGTAAAGATTTGGCATGAATTAGGGCAAGAAATATAAAGGGCATTGATTTTCAGGAGATGGATGCTTACGGGTACCGTTTTGTGAGCCACTCTCTATCTCGGATCGCATGAGAACAGCAGAGTAAACCAAGGTTTGACGGGCTTTAGATTAGAGAAAGTATTTTGAATGTACACCCTCCATCAGAGACTATGACCTCAGTTAGGCGCTCTGCACAAAGAGATGGGTCTTTGACATGGAAGCAGTATCATTCCATGGAATATCTGCTTAGTACTGCCTTAGATCGTCCACTTAGCTGAGTTTGAAGTGCCGAAGCACCTCCGCTTAAGGTGGGTCCCGAGACCGTACCGGAGCGATAGACAGATTAACAGAAATAAGATTGTGATCGGGGAACCCAACGGAGATAATAATTTTCAACAGGTAAGCAAAAGGGTTAGTAGGTTAGAAAAGATCCAGAATGTTATGGCGTTCCTCCAAGGCGGTCAGGAATACGGGTAGGGTGCTGCAACCAGCTGCTCTAGTCTTGGAGATAGAAAAGTTTGTAGGCTTGTTCACCAGGTTGGTCCGTGAAAGAAGATGATAGCCAAGAGCGTTGGTGGTGAACATTTGAGTCACCCAGAATGGAAATTTCAGCTACAAGGAAATGAGATGATTATGTGCTCCACTTTGATGTT